>OMPB01111572.1:0-11708 GCA_900312615.1 Stylephorus chordatus | reverse complement strand
TCAGCTTTAAAATGTCGATTTACACATATTTACAATGTTACACACTTATCTTACTGATTAGTGGGGTGGGGGGGGGCAAAGGAACTATCTACATATTTACAAAGTTAATTAACTGTGTAATATTAACTGAGAATTATTATTACTAGATTTATATATATATATATATACATACATATATATATACACACATATATATATATGTGTGTGTGTATATATATATATATATATATATATATACACACGTGTATATATATATACACACACACATATATATGTGTATATAGGGTCCTTGTTTTTCATGAACCCTCTCTGTGGGGGTTCACCTGGTACTTCAGGTAGTGTCCTAGGGTGCTGCAGTGTTCTGTCTTGGCTTGGTTCTCGTCCACGTAGATGACCTCACACAGTTTACAGAAGTAGCCCACCACCGGACCAACAAACTCAGCACCTGCAACCAACACATGGGAAGAAGTATTCTGGAGCTCTGATGCTAATGAAGGTAGGATGGTGTTGCACTTGATCTGGGGGTGCGGGACTGCAACTGTATAGTCAGTTCAACAAATAGCTTCTGTATTATTTTCCGGAGTATTTATAGTATAACATAAAAACAACAAAACAACTGTCTTACCGACAGGTTTGGTGGGTGTGCGTTGCTCCACGCTGCCCCCTACAGGGCCAGGTTGTGGCTGAACCACCATCTCTGGATCCTCTGGAGGCTGATTGGTGGCTCCCTCCAGGCAGCTTCCCCCAGTCTATTAAACAAGCAGACGCATAAGGTTATCCTGCAATATTTACTGCACTGCCTTTCCAGGACACCCGTCAGCCACATTCTACATTGTCATTGCATTTCTTGAATCATCTCGTTGCAGATGTGTTCGTAGCGACAACATGTTTGTTAACTGGAAAAAGTACTCAAATTGAAGAAAACTAGAGCTGTATAGAAACTGCCAAAATAGGATGACAATATTCAACAATCACAGCTGAAAGAATTAACCTGGCATGGGAGTAGATGTGATGTTGTCCTGTTTGTGTAATATTGTAGCGGACAACACTACTGTACATATATAAACATGAACATAATTCACCACAGCCTGTTGTGTAGTGTTGTAAGAGTGCAGTGCAGGCTACCTTGGTGATGGCACTGCCGTTTTTTAAATTTTTATTATTGTGGCAGTTGAATAAACAACACACGGCTGTGCTGTCAAGAGAGAAGTCCCTGGTGTGCTCATCCCAGTAACCTCTACAATATTTTATTTTTTGGCGAAACAAGTAGCATTGCGAGTCCCAAACAATATTTACCCACAGGGACACAGTAAATAGTATTGTATTTCAGAGCCCAATAGTATTGTATTTCAGAGCCCTTGTAATATTGGGACAACCTGCCGTTGGATTTGTGGACGAACCAGTACCTGTGTGTAGACTACATATTCAATCAGGGTTCAGTAATGCCATCTTTACCTGGTTGCCATGTTCTGTTTGCTCATCTGTAGCTGAAGTGGTGGTCTTGCCAGTAGTCTCCTCTGACAATTCATGATCTTTGCTTCCCGGTTTCGACTCCATTTCCTCTGAGCCAGCCACTTCCTGTCCGGGTGTCTTCTCTACGATGTGCCGGTTATCCACTTCCTTCTCCGAAGGGCACTTCCCGGATGACGACGACTCATCAGGACCGCTTTGGGACGACCTGGCGGATTGTTCAACCGCCCCCCGGCCGGTTTGTTCAACCTCCTCCCTGCCGGGTGGTTCAGCCTCCTCCCTGCCGGTTTGTTCAACCTCCTCCCTGCCGGGTGGTTCAGCCTCCTCCCTGCCGGGTGGTTCAGCCTCCTCCCTGCCGGGTGGTTCAGCCTCCTCCCCGGGTTCTGAGTTGGCTCTTCCGGACAACTCCTCCTCTGGGGGGCTCCTGCTGCCACTGGGCTCCTCCCTCCTCTCCTTGTCTGGCTTGGATTCGGAATGCACTTTCCATCTGGAAGGGGACAAATAAGGGGAGTTTGGCATAGCCTACTCAAATTAAAATATAAAAAAAAGCTTTCGTCAGAGCGAACTTTACGTGAACGTTAACTGTCTGCAACTGCAACAATATACTAGGTGTGCAGATACCGCCCATATAAAGACAAATTAAAATATGCCAAAAAGGCTCCAGCTCAGTATGGAGACTGGGCTGGGCACAATTTAAACTGTATCCTGAGGAAATTAGAAAATGATGCAATTAACCGTCACCTTTAAGGCCAGCATACCAAACTGCACCAATAGTATGAGAATAGACTTCATATTAGTTAAAAGGGGACATCCGGAGTCCTTCCATGCAGAAAAACCTTGCACTCTTGGTCCTGGCATGGTCATTCGGCTCAGAAGAATGACCCAGTATGGCACCCTGATGAGGATGCTGAGGACGAGAGAGGACTTACCCTTTAGTGAGCCCGGGGTACTTGTGCAACAGCGTCACAGTGAAGGTGGAGCCCTTGAAACTGTTTTTTTTTCTGTCCAGCTCACTGGTGGCTGCCTTGGCCTCCGACCAGCTGGACATCTCTATGAAGCCCTGGAGGCCAGTTAACACGGATTCACGACAGTAAATTAACATCGATTTTGATCTAAAACCATGTGAATATTCTTGTATTGAGTGCATAATAATAATAACTATTTATATAGCACCATTCATACAAACTTGTAGCTCAGAGTGCTTTACAACAAATTATTTAAAGAGAAATAAAAGAATAAAAATAAAATACATTAAAATGATACAAGTAAAAATAGCAAAGATAAGATAATAAACAATAAGACAATAAAATATCATCAATTTAAAAATCATTTGAAAGCCAATTTAAAAGGTATGTTTTGAGCTGCTTTTTAAAAATGCCAACCGAGTCTGCTGTTCTAATATCCTGCGGGAGAGTGTTCCAAAGTGTTGGAGCGTAGTAGCTGAAGACACTCACTGCTTTTTTTTTATGGATTATGGATGCATCAATAATTCTCACTTAAATAAAAATTTGTAATCAACACTGTCTTACATCATCTTATTTGTCTTTTTCAATACACCATAATAAGAAATATGTTGTCATGAGTGTTATGGTTTTCTAGATTTACATTACATTTACATTACATTTAGGGCATTTAGCAGACGCTTTTGTCCAAAGCGATTTACAAGGAGTACATTAATCAGAAATGAGCTACAACAATATTTCAGGAGTAGTAGGATTTCAAATAGAGCTAGTTTCAAACAATACTAACAGCCAAGCTGGTGAACACATGTCGATCCATCCATATATATATATATATACACACACGTTACATTGCCACACAGTCCTAATATCTATTTGAGTACCAGGGCATACAAGTGCTAAGACATATCATTCAGGTGCAATTTAGTTTTCCGTTTCTGTTATTCAATTGTGGTTACTTGTGTCTTTTGGTTATTGGTCTCACCTGTTTGTAATTAGTGTGGTATATAATGCCCTGTTATCCATGTGTCTTGTGTCTGTCTACTGTTCGTGTGTGCCTTGAAATCAGGTTAGTTCAGTTATTATTTTGATCGTGCTGCATTTGGAATTCAGCTTTAGTTATTCTTGTTTATTCTCCTGCCCCGTCAATCTATTTTGATTGTGCCACATTAGGACTTTAGCTTTAGCTATCCTCTTGCCCCGTCAATCTATTTAGCCTGTCTACCTGCCTTGTCCATTTCCTTATTTATAAGGTAGGCCCAAAGTTACATTACCAAAAAAAAAGAAAATGCACTTGAATGTTATGCCTTACATTTAGGGCATTTGGCAGTTGTATGTCCTGGCACTTAAAACCGCAATTAGGATTGTGTTGCAACGTACTCTAGTATATATGTATAAAGGCTACCTTGCATCGACAAGTGCTCAGCAGCTTGTCTGTTAGTATTGTTTGAGACTAGCTCTATTGAAATCTTGCTACGCCAAACAGGGAGATATTGTTGTTCCATTTCCTTCTGAAAAATGTTCTTATTGCAAGTCGCTTTGGATAAAAGCATCTGCTAAATGTACGTCAACAGGGGTGGTAAAAAAAAACAAATGGAGACGTCTTGTCACCTCTTGGCGGGTGCGGATGAGGAAGTACTGGAGCGCTTTGCCGTAGTCTTTTACGATGTTCACAAACTCCGAGTCAGTGTAGCAGCATGAGGGGAGGTTCCTGAAGCAGATCACCTTGGTAACAACAGAAGGCCGAGAAGGAAATCGTCACGACAACGCACATTTCTCATGGTCGACAGAGCGCAAGAAGAGCAGTTAGAGGAGTATTGGGTAAGATTGATATAGAATACATCTACATTCCTTCTTCAGAATCCCAGTTCCCCTTTCCTCACCTTGGACTCCTCTTCCTCCTGCTTATCTGTAAAGCAAAAAACAAACAAAACAAAAACAAAACAACGTGTCAACAAATGTGTTTCTACAGTGAGAATTTGAACACCCTCTCTTGGTTTGAGAGTGACGGTCATTCAGGTGTGGTATGCAGTACCTTCACCGCTACACTCATCCTCGTCGTCGTTAATCTCGTCTAAAGTGATGCAGTTCTCGAGGAAGTCTTCTGTGCTGTGCTCCTCCTGATCTCCCTTTTCCTCTCCATGTTCGCTGTCGTCATCATCGTCGCCCAGGGCGTCAATGTCCTCGCTGGCCAGGCTCTCTCCGTCCTCTCCGATCACTTCCATCCCCTCGATGTCGCTCTCCTCATCGGACAACCTGCAAGTCCCACCGATTACAACCAAACCTTCCCTTCACAAAATAAAAAAACAAAACAAAGCGGGCTCCTTAGACCACCAAAGCCCAAGCTGTAGAAGTGACTCACTTGGCCTCATCCTGTGTGGCCACAGTTTCACTGGGCTCCGGATGAGGACCAACGGCAGCTGAAACCTCCGCCTTGGGCTCTGGTTCTGTAGTGCAAAGAAGACCGTGATTATACATTTAGAAAAAACTCTCTGAAGTGTCTCTAAAGACCACTGATGCCTGCTGTTCCTGCCTCATCACCCCATCTCCCACTAAAAGTTTGTATCAAAGAACTGGAGGTGGACACTTCCACATCTTTACCATTTCCATAAAAATAAATCTGAGCATTATCAGCGCTTGATAAGGAATGATGTGCAGTAGAATGTTCTAAATAGTAGAGATAGGAAAAAATGCTAATAATAATGAAAGAAAATAATTCGAAGTCTAGTCATGACAACTTTAGATTCAAATGAGCACAGATTTCCAAATCTTATCTGTCGGTTATCGGTGTGAATTCCTAACCAACCACCGTGGCATGGCTCCAATCACTGAAACATCAGCGCCTGTATCTGGGGTGAATTTGGTCCTGTAAGGACTTCCTTACCGATGGACTTGGTTCCATCCGCCACAGCTTCCTCGTCTTTCGCTCTTCCGCTCGCCGAGCTAGAGCGGGGGCTGCCCCTGTGCCTTTTGCGTGACGAAGACCTGTGAGACCGGCTCCTCTTCCTCTTCTCCTTGTCCTCCTCCTCCGCTCGGCTGTTCTTCTTGGAACAGGTCCTGCTGTCTCCCCGGCTCCTCCCCCGCTGTGGGCTGGAGCTCCTTGCCCTCTTGGTTCCAGCACCTACTTCTTTTTCGTTTTCATTTTCTTCATACTTCTTGGCTGAAGGCACGCGCCTGGGGGGGGGGTCAGAGAGATCTCATATCTGGGTCTTTACAACACCCCTTATCCACCCCAGCTGTTGGCTTTTAGCCACTGAAGGAACACTCATTGAAAGGTGCTCCACTAGTGTGTTGCAACTGAATTTAAAATCACAATAGGTTTGATTTAGGGGTGTGATGTTTAAACGCTAAACGTTGGCAAAAGTTGTTAACGTTTAGAAAATTCTTCAGCAGTTTAAAACGGAGAAAAAAGGTAATCTCACGTGGTAACGCATATGTATGGAAGTTTTTCATGAAAATGGTCTGTTTATTTCAGAATATTATTTCAGAATAATGGCTACTCTTAACACCACTGTTAACAATGTTTCAATGTCAATGTTCCTTCTTGACTTTTTCTTGTCGCTATTTAAATAAAATAATTTAGTGTGTATATATATACATATTTTTTGTGTGTGTCTGTAGAATTAATAGTGTATTTATACAGTATATATTTAAAAAAGGATGCCTCTATCTCCCAAATGAATATAGTTAGACTTGTGTTCCACCCCCTCACATTTAAACGCTTTTGTTCCCACCGTGTAAACGTTTAGCTATTTGGCAAGTTTTCACATCCCTAGTTTGATTCCAGGTTGATAACAGTCCCAATCAACATATTCACATGTTGGTTAAAATTCGCGTTAATGGCCAACATATGTTTAACCATCGGCCATTAGTTTGAAAAGTGTTTTACGTTCTTCTTTTTTCGGCTGCTCTTGTTAGGGGTCGCCACAATGGATCATCCATTCCCATCACTTCCTGTCCTCTGCATCATCCATGTGCCAACCACCTGCATGTCTTCCCTCACCATATCCATAAACCGCCTCTTTGGCTTTCCTCTTTTCCTCTTGCCTTGCAGCTCCATCTTCAGCATCTCTCCACACATGTCCAAACCATCTCAATCTCGCCCCTCTCGCTTTGTCTCCAAACCGTCCAACCTGAGCCGTCCCTCCAATATACTCATTCCTAATCATGTCCATCCTCTTTAGCATCTTCACCTCTGCCATCTCCAGCTCCACCTCCCGTCTTTTTGCCAGTGGCAATGCCCCCAAACCATACAACATAGCTGGTCTCACTACCCTCTTGTAAACCTTCCCTTTCATTCTTTCTGGTACCCTTCTGTCGCAAATCACTCCTGATACTCTTCTCCACCCACTCCACCCTGCCTGCACACTATTCCGCACTCCCTGTTACTTTGACAGTTGACCCCATGTATTTAAACTCATTTGTGTTTTACTTTGAGAACCAAATGTATGCGTGCCCAATCTGCCCATGCATGAATGAGGCTAGTTAGATAATCACTGAGTCTTTTTTGCAAAGCTGTGCGTCATAACGGTGAAACGATGCTTCACAATTTCTTTATATGATAGGATGTGAATTGTGTGAATGTTGAAGATTACAAGAGCACCAGAATTTGACCTACATGAGTGTGTTGTGCTCTCCGGAGAAGGCCACCTTTATAGTGTCACTGTTTAACATCAGGGTGTGGGTTGAATAATAGTCCACCAGCTTCTGAGCATCAGCATCAATTTTCATTTCGATAAAAGCCTGTTGAAAGCAAAAGGAAGGTCACGTTACAATTTAACCACCGGAAAATACGCAAGTACCTCAGCCATGAATTGATTATTTCATACTTTTATTGGGTGTCCATTCTGTCCAAAGATGCTACATCAGAGTGGTTTAAATAGAGATCTTTTTCAATCTCATCTTCACAAACGCTGTCATTTTGTCACTCATATTTTACTCGTAAAAAATTAAATGGATTCAAAAGCTGTAATATCCCAGCTTTTGCATTGTAAACCCTTTGCTTCTATATTGTCTAGATTAGAAGAAGAAAAAACATCGACCCTCACCGTAGAGGGCAGGGAGAGCGTGTAAAGCGGGGGACCAAAGCGTTTCACTACATTGATGAGTTCTGAGAAGCCGTGGGGTCCTTTTGGGGTCGGACTGAAGCTCACCACGCGGGAACTCTGGAAGGGAACACAGGAGAAACACCATATGTCACCCAAGCTGTGCATCAGGCACGTGGGTCCATCACTGGCTGACGTCGGACACAGGTGAAGGAATCAAAATATTGACTTAATAGATGTTTCAAGAAGAGGAAAGACATTTTTGAAAGTAGATCTTAAAACGGCACCCGAACAGCAGTAGCGTTGTGATGGAAAGCTTAAATCTAAGCTACGCAACCTTTTCGTATAGAGGGATCATTTGTTTTAACATGTGTGAAAAAAGGGAAACCCCACAAGTGTATTTCCATAAATGCCACCAAATTGGTGGCAAACCTTTAGCATACAGTAAGTGACATCAGAGGAAACTTGTTCCATAAGAAATGCAGAGAATAACCAACAAGCGTTTTACGTTCCCCTATTATTAAATTCTACCTGTAGGTTTACCCCACTGGATTATCCAGCCATTTCCAAGCCACAAAGGACTGGCTGTCACTGGTTCTCATTTACAAATATACATAAGGTAGGATTAGATGATCCCACTCCAGGGGATCACGGCTCTCTCCGCCCTCCCCCCTCCGGCCAATGAGATTTCTGCCATTGGATTTAAGGCTGTCGATCTTATTGGTCATACTTCCATCGCTCTGACCCGTTTCCCGTGTGAACCTTCATTTCAAACAATGCTCCACCACCGAACATCGTGATTGGGGGAAGGAATACAAGCTACTTAACTCCCTTCTGTAAACCAAGTTTGCCAGGCTCTCTGTAGCAAATTGCATAGCAATTTGAACGTAAGTGTCTCAGAGAGACTGGCAAGCAAGGCTAACTCCAGGGTAAATCACAGAGGGCCACTCCACTACAATCACAGAGGGCTATTTTACAACTAATGAAAACAGCCAATGATTTCCCAGCCAAGCTCCCACCTGGAGGAAGGAGAAGGTGGAGGAGATGTGGAAGGTGATGCCTTTGCCCCCCCCAGAGGCAGGATTGCTTTTGTAGTACTTCTCCAAATCCTTGGCTTGGTCACTGGAGCCCATCTCCACAAACGCCTGGCGAGGTGAGGGAGCGGTGTTAGCACAGCGATAAAAGGCTAACACGATGGATGGAGGCTTGGGCTGCGATATAGAGCTGCAAGCAGGTTTTTTTTCCCCATGTCTTAATGCTTTTTTAAACTTTAGTTTGATGTACAATGAAAGGGCTAATCTCACTCTTATCCTGTGCTATTTTCAGCCCCAGAGCAGATGCAAGGGACTGCAGAGGATAGGAGGAATGGTTACAAAGGATCTTGCAGAAAACTAGCATAAAGCTATGCATGAATCAAAATGAGCGGTGTATGAATGCATATGTGGATGTGTGTCAGTAATACATTTATAAACACATAGCAGAAGCTGAATTGAACTTACCAGAGATGGAAACATGATTACTTTCACTATTTTTCCAAAGGGTTCAGTTAACGTCCTAAGATACGCTTCAGTGAGTGACTGGGCCTCGAACTTAGCACAAACCACTTTGCTATTTCCCGAAGGCTGCAGACCATGAGAAAAAAAACAAGGTGTCGTGGTTCAAATGAAAACCAATAAACGGCACATAAAGCCACCATTACCGAACTAACGGAAACTACAGTGTTTCTCCAAGAGTTAGCCTAAGCCCAGTACCTTTTTTTTGTTTGTCACTACTTTCAGGTGTAGGCCTGTGGAGAAAGAATACTCAGTAAGTTCACACAGAGGTCACATAAAGACATGGACACACAATCATGTAAAGAACAAGGCAACTTTACCAGAGGGTTTCCTGGGGTTTGTTGGGGGCTGGAGGGTGAGTCTGCCTTCATTCTTTGTCTTCCCACATTCACATACCCCACACCTTGATTTACCAAAAACAGTTTAAATGCTCACTTTGCAAAAACTAGCCATATTGCTAGCAAAAGTGCATCATGCTATTAAGTGTGAGACATGTTTGATCTAGTAGAATAGCATGAGGACAGGTAGGTGAGAGACGGCCTGTAGTAAAGACTTGAACTGACCCTGTTTTTTTCTCCATACGACAGTCCCAGGCCGGGTACCTGGAGTGAGGACACAGCAGGGGACAGACCATTAGGAATGCATCCATATAGACATTCTGCATAAAAATCTAAAACCGATTAAAACAAACCCTTTGCTTCAAAGAAATTCAGGCAAATATAAACGCAAACATCACTAAATTGTAATGACTTTATACTTATTGTGTTAAACTCCAGGGTATTCTGTCATTTTCTTGCACTGATGATGAATGAATGATGAATGCCACCAGTGTGTAAATGAGTGCGGGTTCATGAGAATTGTAAATTAGCATAATTAACTTCCCAATAATACCATATAAGGCTACGCGAACATATAAGTGTTCATTCATGAACATGATACATTTAGAATTATATTATTATTCGAATTGCAGTGTCAAACAGTCAATGTAATTATGAAGTGTAATTTATAAGTGATTTTCAAAGTCAAAATTGCTTCAAAGTAATGAAATATACAATCCATTAGTGGAAAAACATGGTTTGGATAACAGCAAACTAATTGCACGACTCCTACAACAGGTCTGGACCACTCGTAAATTTTGTTCATACACAAGAGAAAATCACTTGTACATGCTACTTCCGAACAAATCTGTTCGTATGAATGGTCTTTGCATGAGGGGCAGCCATGAGAAGGCTCTAGACTGGGCCTCTGCAGATCAGACATACCTCTGGAGGAGGGCCAGCTGTTGATCTGCATGGTGGGGCCCGTTGATGTGCTGAAGCCAAAACTGCAAATGAAGAGCGTTACAAAAAAAGTCAATTCATCTTAACTGTTGTCGTCGTTGCTGTTATTATCCCTAAGGTTATCCCTAATGGTTATCCCTATTCAAAATTAAGAACAGATAGGATTATTGAAAATGATACATTTACATTTTCAACTTCACGTTGTTGTAATCCAAGATTGACGAGTGCTCACGTGCCTCTACTGACTACTAATCCAATTAATGAGCTGACCGATCATTATTGGTACAAGATTGTTTACTATCATTATTGAGGAAGAAGGCATGTCCTAGTACCTACTAGCCATGAAGCTAGCTGCACCAAATATTAATCTCAAAAGAGTAATCTCAGGATTACTCATTACTTAAGTAACATGTTTTTAATCTAAAATGAACAAACAAAAAGGTACAAAATACTTTTCTGAGCCAAATGTGGTTGTAAATGTAAAAGTAAATGTTAGTAGTTATTAGGCCAATAATTACCTTCATTTGATTTGAGATCAAATTTTATTTGAGATTTTATTTGCAAGAGATTTTAAAAAAACATAGCAAGAAAGTTCCTTAATTTTTTTTATGAAAATATTGAGGAATTTCAGTTGGGAACATTCTTAGGACATTTTCTTCTTCTTAAAGTGTAAGTTCGGAATTTTTGATGTTAAGCTTCATTTTCGACTTACCCATGATGATTCTGATAGTTTGAGACATTTTTCATCTCCGTGCACCCAGTCGCACGTGTGGACGAGTGGGTTTAGCCTAATGCTAGTGCAAGCCTAATGCTGCTATACAGTTACTATCGACCGGTCTTTCCACAATACTTCTGGGGCCGTATTCACAAAGGATCTTAGGGCTAAAAGTAGCTCCTAACTGGCGAATTTAGGAGAAACTCCTAAAAAAAATGGGCGTGTCAGTCTTAAATTTAGGACTCCTAATTTTTTTCACTAAGAGCGATTCACAAAGTATTTTAGGCCTAAAAGTAGCACCTAAGTCTAGGAGAGCTTAAAAGTCCTCGAGAGGACTCCTAACTCACTAAGACCTATTCACAAAGAATCGGAAAATGGCTGCGAGACGAAATGTTTTGGAGACAATGGAAGACTGTGAATTGATCAACAGATATAGGCTAATCGTGAGGGTATCAAACTTGTTGTGGAATTATTGCAGGATGCAATAACATCCCAACTAACAGGAATAACCCGATTAGTCCG
This sequence comes from Stylephorus chordatus, assembly GCA_900312615.1. Lineage (NCBI taxonomy): Eukaryota > Metazoa > Chordata > Actinopteri > Stylephoriformes > Stylephoridae > Stylephorus > Stylephorus chordatus. The sequence continues at coordinate 164 of OMPB01111572.1, read as the reverse complement.
GAAATAAAATGTTTGGCAACACTACGATATTTAGCAACAGGGAAAATGCAACTTTGGAATTCGGACGATAGGAATATCGCAACCATCTATTCTTATATTTATTTATTATTATATTTATGTCTCACTTCTTGTTTTTATATTTTTTTTACTGTCTTTGTTATTGT
>OMPB01111571.1:0-11821 GCA_900312615.1 Stylephorus chordatus | reverse complement strand
TTTTAATAAAGGAAAGTGGTCTTGATTTTTGAAAATTAGTTGGGGGTCGTATGTACAGTAGTTATATATTTAAAAAACACTATTTACAAAGGTTTTACATGGCAGGATAAAAGAAAAACAAGCCAGTAAAGATGAATTTTCCCCATAGTTTGTGAGTATTCTTAACAATCAGTATGAGCATCTTCATGACCCTCCCAGCCAGATGCAGAGTCATAAATTCCCCTTGCTCGTGCTTTTAACGGTTTCTCTTACATGAAGTGAAATAACTTCCACTGCTGTTCTGGGTTAAGACATTCTTCTCCAAGGCCAGCCCTCCTGCACCGCTAGACATATTCCTGTGATTTGATCCACTGGTTCCCTCTAGCAACGGAGACACACACATCAAAACAAAGCGAGCCTATTGTCCCTGCAGTAGTCTGATTATATTTAACAGTACTCTAAATAAATATGGAATGAGGCACTCACTCGGTGGTAGTGATGTCAATCTGGTTGTGGAAATTATAGTTTCTGTCAAAACTGATAGAAAAAAAAGAGATGGAGGAAGAAAAATGACTATCCCTAGACTTAACCAAATGCCATGTTGTTTAGTTCATATTGGTTTGTTTGTTTGACCAAACATATTATGTTATAAACAACCTTTATTGTGAACCTATCAATACAGGCAACAGAGTAAGCCTGTAAAATACATTATTTAGTATGCAAGTTAAATTTTATAGAGAATAGGATAATGATAATTATATGTTTAAGTAGTAGCCAAGCAGTTTTCAACATAACAACATAATGAAGCCACTAGGAGGTCCTTTCGTACTCACCCACTCTGAAATTACCAAATTTGGTTGGATTTAATTCATTCGTTGATAGGGGAACTTCTCATTTTCCCTCCTCTACTTTAGCTCTGACATATAATATAACACAGTGCCAACAAGGGCAGAAGTCCTAATTATATATCTGTTGGCGTCACGTGTATAATCATGCCTTTCTGACCTTTCTGCCCACCCATGGGTCAAAGTAATTACATTGAATTGCCTTATTTTATAAATCTCAGGCAATATGTGTTTAGCTTTAATCCAATAGCACACACACAGTGTATCAAACATATTACAGTTGTTTTCAAGCCACTGACTAGCTACATCTTCTTATGGTAGTTGACTGCGAGGGAGTTTTTACAAGTGAATTCAAGCCATACAAGGCAACGAGTGACATTATGGTTTGACATGGTTGTTCAGACGAACTTCTTCTTTGTGGCATCTTACAGTATTTGCTTTCATTTGTACATCCGTAGTGTTTGTTCTTCCCTCAGCTTTTGAAGCACAACATCCTTAAACATACTTTTACACACAGTATTGGCATTACCCAATCTAAGAACTTTGCACTGTTAAGGCAGCCGTGTAGCCGACACGCTGGAACTGTAAAAGAAGTTTGAGAAGCTCACCATTTTCCCCTGATATGTCCCCAGAGTAGTTCCTCTGTCTTGCTGTTAAATTATCCATTCATGTTATCTAGAGAGGTGATCAGGGGATACAATTTGACATTAATATGAAACTGCATTAATACGAGAAGAGAATCGGTCAAAGTTGAGGCACAACCAGTGATGAAAATAATGCCATTACATTGTTTTCTTTATAATTTGAACTTCTGAAACATTGTAAAATAATATTTATATAAGAAATATCAATAGATTTGATCTACTAGGCTTTCTGATTTAACAATGAATTTAAAGTAAGGCTAATACTGCTGTTGCAATCTACTGTAACAACTGTATAAAGGAAGGACTCTTGTCTGTCTGTATGTATATATGTATGTATGTATATATGTATGTATGTATGTATGTATGTCCTTCGATTATCTCAACAAACGTTCATCCAGTATACATCATACTTCACACAGGTGTAGTGCTAAGCACCCAAGGACGTACAGTGTCAAATTTGGTACAATTTGGGCATGCGACACATGTAATATTTTTTATAACCTTTATTTATTCAGGGAAGGTTTCACTGAGAGGAAGCCTCTCTTTTTCAGGAACACCCTGATCACATTCACAGTTGCACATATTCACACCTGGATCCCCAATCCAACCCTTGATGCTGAGTGCCAAGCAGGGAGGCATTGGGTACCACTTTTAATAGTCTTTGGTATGACTCGGCTGGCGATCGAACACCCAACTTCCCAATCTCAGGGCTGGCACTCTAACCACAAGGCCACTGTGTTGGTATATTAATATTCATTCATTTTCTTAACCGCGTTTCCACTAGAGGATCGCGGGGGAGCTGGAGCCAATCCCAGCTGACATTGGGCGAGAGGCAGGGTACACCCTGGACTGGTCGCAGGGCTAACATACAGAGACAGACAATCACACTCACACACCTATGGGTAATTTTAGAGTCACCAATGAACCTAACCTGCATGTTTTTGGTCTGTGGGAGGAAGCCGGAGTACCCGGAGTGAACCCACACAGGCACGGGGAGAACATGCAAACTCCATACAGAAGGGCCCCGGCCAGGGTTTGAACCATTGGGCAAGCCTGCATTTTTTTTGTGAAGCCAATAAGGAAGTGCCAAAACCTACAGTTCCTCCAACGGTCACTTGAGGCTGGACCCAAAAGAGAGCAATTCACATATACTCCCATGTTAAAATGCCCGACTTTACAGCAGAAATAAACATGTTTACAGCCTGGTTCAAAGAATGGTTTTGGTCTGTATAGATCATTTCATTACTCATGACAACTCTGAGGGAGTGAATTTTTTTATAACCCTCCCGTTTACATTTTATTAAGCCTTAAATCTGGCCTATATCTGACAGAGTTGAACCAGAGTTGACCAATGAACCAGAGTTTAATTTGTTTATCCTCCCGCCCCTCTCAAACTCCTCCCTCTGGACCTCCCAAAAACCAAGATGGCGTCGTCCTCATTTTAGCTTCAAAACACGATTGCAAAAACCAACGGGTGACGTCACGGATGCTATGTCCATATTATATACAGTCTATGGTTTGAACCCATAACCCTCTTGCTGGGAGGCAACAGTGCTAAGCACTGCACCACCGTGCTGCTGCATATTAATATATTATTATTAATAAACTTTGAATAAACACGTGAACAGCGAGCCGATCAGCACTGCCTGGGTCCAGACCTTTGAATCTGCCCACTCCACCAAGTTTACTGATTCTGGTCTGGCTTCATGACATGAAACTGCAGTTAGTCGGTTGCTTTTTCAACTGATCCAATGAGCGCTGCAGGAGACTAATGATTAGCCAATCATCGCAATGGGCGGGACTAATGCCGCTGTCAAGCTGTTGTGATTGGTTAGGGAAAATCAAATCCCCCTCCCCAGGGAAATGGAGTGTAACGATTGAAAATTGTGTCTCATATTATCAGGCTACCATCACTTACATCCGCAGTGCATCCCCATATTGGCAGTTTATCCAAATAATGCCTATTTGGAAATTTGCCGCGACACTTGGGTGTGTGTTTTCCTGTGAGAAAGGGTGTATTTCCCCCAATACCGAAAGCCAAACAATCTGCCCGTTTTTGAGCGGGGGCTGCACTCCATTAAAGGAAGCAAACATCTAACTATAAAGGAATGACTCTCTGTATGTCTGTCATTCGATTATCTATTTTGTTTCCTTGCCTACTTTTCCGACAGCTAAAATTGGCAACTTACAGGACATCAACATACCAGAGAGAGAACCTAAAGGAAGGACTTCTGTATGTCTATCTGCCTGTATGTCCTTCGATTAAAATAAATCAGGGGAAATGATTGCCCTCGGCCGTCATTCACTCACCTACAGGGGAATGACGTCCTCTTACCTTCCATTGAAAAAAATTATGAACATTCCGTGACGGACATTAAAATCACATTATTTCTGCATTCTGGAGGCTTCGGTAGGATCAGATGAAACATACTTTACATGGCGGAAGCTTTTGCTTCAAAAAGTTACCGGTTATTTTTTAATAATTAAAAGTGTTACGAGTATCCACATCTCTCCAAAACAATGGAAAGATGGGGCCCCTCTGTATTGCACCTCCAATACTCCGAGAGGTGCAATACCATTGGTGAACACGTCGAGGGGAGCATCGCGGTCGGGTGCTGAGGCGGCAACCCCCCAAGAAGAATTAATGCGCACTGCGCATGCCTAAAGTGTTTGGAGAGATGTGGATACTACACTTTTAATTATTAAAAAATAACCGGTAACTTTTTGAAGCAACTAAGCTTCCGCCACGTAAAGTATGTTTCATCTGATCCTACCGAAGCCTCCAGAATGCAGAAATAATGTGATTTTAATGTCCGTCACGGAATGTTCATAAGTTTTTTCAATGGAAGGTAAGAGGACGTCATTCCCCTGTAGGTGAGTGAATGACAGCCGAGGACAAGGGAAATGAATACACTTGATCGTTTGCATGGAACTCTCTAGGTAAGAACCAAAGGCTTAACTGAATGTATCGAAGTTAATGCACTATTTTGTTTTCCTTGCCTGCTTTTTCGACAGCTAATAAGCCTGGCCAATTTACAGGGCAGTGACATATCAGAGACAGATAAAAATCTATAAAGGAATGACTGTATGTCTGTCTATCTGTAAGTCTGACAATGTCCTTCGAATATCTCGACAACCGTTCATCCGATCTACTTCACACTTGTCGATTATATTGCTGGCGACCCACAGACGTGCAGTGTCAAAATTTGTGCAATTTGGACACGCGACATGTGTAATTTATTATTATTAATAGACTGAATAAACAAAGAACAGCGAGCCGCTCAGCTTTGTGCAGCAGCGGGGCGGGGCTTCAGGGCTATGCCGACTGGGTCACTTGCGTCCGCAGTGCAGCCCCATGTAGTCAGTTTATTCAAATAACGCCTAAGCCTATTTGGAACAGGCATGTTTTGAACGCTGCACTAGTGTTACATCAAATAGTAGAATTTACAGTTTGTCTTCTTTTCATATTTTGTTTGGCTGTTTTTGAATCAGTTCATGCCCCCGGGCCTTACCTATGTCATTTACACACTTACAGCACCTACACACCTGAGGCTATATTTTGGTGTATCAAATACTTTAACGGACAAATTCCATCCTATCCAACGTTCAACATCTTATCTGACAAACACCAGGCTGGAATAAGACCTGATAGTAATAAAAGGCAGAATGAGAGGAAAATATGTCAATATAGATTATGCTTCATAGGATGTATCCTATTTCAATATAGGCTACATATACGCTTCTTGTTTTCTTTTGTGACAACAAAAGAAATACAGAGGACTGGACAAAATATCATTTTTTTCCCCTGTTACATTTTTTGGGTCACATTTAAATGGAACACCCTTGATCTATAGGCAAACGAAATGTAGCCTAGTTTCATTTTATCAGCTTGCTTTTTAAAAACGTATTATTATAAATTTTATTATTATTATTTATTTATTTATTTAATATAGCCATAGACTATATTCAATTACAGTTTTAATAACGATCTCATGTTTTCTCTTTGGTGGTCCCATGAAGAATATTCTGACGAGCCAGTTTCACTAAGAAGACAAATGAATGTTTGCAGATCCTAACTATATCAACAGCATGTTGAGCCCCGGAGAGGACCTTATTATAATCCATCGCAGAATACAATCCAACTAAATAATCCGTCCAGAATCAATTTAGAGAGCAAACCACAAAAGGTTGGCAGGAAAACAAAAGTTACGATAACGGTTAATAAAATGACTATACAATATTGTAAATAATTAGAACCCAATACCTCGTGCGAAGTCGACGTAAAAAAAAAAAAATCTTCTATCAGTTTTGCAGCGACGACGTGTTAAAAATCCAGACACCCGAGCTGTAGGCAGTAGGCCAACTGATTTAATGAACAAAGGGAATAAGCGTTTATATGAAGTTAGCACGGTAGTGTAGTGGGATGTTCTTGAGTGTCACTTTTAGTCAAAGCTTTAAAGTTTTCTCATGCAAGTCATAACAGAGATTTGGGCTTTTGTCCCGACCGCGCCCATCGGATCTTGGCAGGCAGGTACCTAATGTAGGCTCTACACTAAAACCCCAAAAACACTGCCCAGGGGAATTATAATTTCTAGGCACTTGGAATTAACTACGTTTACGTTAAACGTTGTAACTATTTCAGTCATATTTTCTCACATGTAAAAAAAATAAAAATAAAAAATAAAAGTGAGAGTGAGTTTCCTACTTGACTAGCTTTAAAACCCAAATGCAAAAATCAACGAAGTCGTTTAACGACGCTCGCTGCGTTTTTCTGTCCTTTTTGGGCACTTTCCATCTACTTTAAAGGCACCCCAACATGGTACCAACTTGGCCGCATAGGCCTACACACGTACAGGTAGGCCCACTGTACGCATCCTTTAGCAAATAGGCTACACACGCAGAGAGAGATGCACATTTTTCACAATCAGAGCAGTTTCATAAGTAAACTGAACAGGCCTATCACTCAATTCATATACATTGACTTGTATGCAAGGTTTAGGTCAATTGTCTTAGTGCTAATAGGTATTGTATGCATGTTTGTATATTGAATGTTTCTCTTGTATTGTAATCCCCCACAAATATTACAAACTGGCTGTGATGCATTGATTTAACCAAACTCTTATAAAAGCCATGTTTGTCTTAATCATAGATACTCAACTGCATATTAAACTGTTAACTGACTTTATTCACGATAAACCCATTGAATTTTATTTTTTGCAATTTGTCTCAATAGATGCTTTCCTCCACTGGCCGCGGGCCACAAACTAGAGAAAGAGCCAAACTCTCACCCACCACACCCAGCAGAGACATTCACCCACCCTACATGACTCACAGCGAACGTGACTCCAATCTCAAGATGATGGAAAACAGTGTTCCTCGGAGTCCAAACAGTGCAAGGAGGCAGAAATGATTCAAATACGGACGAACTTGAGTAGTGCCAGATTTCTAACAGAAATGTGTTAAGTGGAGCTATCTTGTTAGACAAACATACTATAAGAACAGGCAGAATATGAGGACTTCTAACAGAAATGTGTTAAGTGGAACAATCTTGTTAGACAAACATAAGAACAGGCAGAATATGAGGACTTTGGGGGTGATCCTGAGATAGAGGACACTATATTGAGAAACACAGACAACATTAAGGCGAAAGTTGCCTACAGTACATACTGTATACAAGTATTAAATCACTAGACCGTTTAACATGACATTAATGATGAATGAGTCATTGCACAAGCTAATCTCTAAACATATAGGCTAGTGTTATCGGCACACCACCACTTTTCCTCTGGTAAACCAGAAAACACCATTCCATGTACATTACATAATTTATTGAAAATATATGACAGAGTCTTTCTCATTTAATGTTATTCATCCCACATCAAACCATGAAGTAAGAACCATTTATTTTGCGCATAAATATAGTAAGTGCTCAAATCAGGATAACCTTCCAATTCTTGTTGTGTTGACTGTCTGTCAAAAAGATTAAAAATGTTAAATTGTCATAAATAAGATGAGCAAGACAAGAAAGAATGAAAGAAGAAAGTTGGACCCTGACAAAGAGATTAAAGAGGTCTTTAATTATATTTACAACATGTGAGTGTGCAACACGAAAATACTTTAATACCTTTATTGCCTGTAATGGTTCACTAAAACCAGGTTCACTAAAGGTAATAAACCCTGGCTTTAGTGAACCATTACAGGCATGTTATGGCTGAAATTCTTTGTCAAGCCAGATTATTATTGCCTATAATATATTTAAAATAATTTGGGGCGACTTTGTTGTGTGTAAAGTTGCCAGCTGTACTGTAGCTGGAAAAGAGGCAAAAGGGGAAAATTGCCTAAGTGTTAAATGTAATCCTTTTACAAAACTGTTTATGAGTTTTCTCATGAACAATGTGTTCATGACCAAATAGGGTCTAAGCCTTCCACAGCAGATCAGCATGTGTTTGGATGAAATTAATATTTTATTTATTTTAATGTGTTTATAGTAGTTCTTGTGTTTTATGAGATGTCAGTCTTACATTTTATAATTTCTCCAACATGTGGGAGCTCATTAGCTGTAAAGAGTGGGGAAAGAAATGACTCACACATTCAAGAGTAGTAATTACCTTCACTACTGCAGTCTTGTAAGATTCATCCATATAAAATGCTAAAGTCCCCATTACATGGGGTGTGTAATACTGTATCAGACTATAGTAATATCAAAATATGTTCAAGTCTCTGCAGGATTTCATACCTTTTTCCTCAGAGCCAAAGAAAATTGAATCTGAAGATGCATATCATCTCAAACAAAGCATGAATAGCGTGAAGGGAATTATCAGGATTTTTAATCCTTTAAAAAATGTAGCTCAACGTTGTTGAGTACAGAGATGAATCATTACCTTGGGAACATAGCCATGACTTAATATGGCCATGAAAGTAGTTCCACAGCAGGGCATTCTAAATAAACTACCAAAACTACATAATAAATAAAGACCTGAATAAATGAAACGTAATAGTTACATAAGCAAAATGATTTTAAACGTATGGATTTAAATTCCCATTCAACCATGTTGAATGTATTATAGCCTACTATTCAACTCGCAACTAGGAACGACAACTCCCATAATTCTCCAACACAGGAAGTCGATTTGACTTCCTAGGAGGTTTACTTGAACCGAAAAAAGGAAATAAATAACAAAGAGGACTGCAAAATGAGTTGTTGAAGATATTAGTTTAATATAAATACGAACGCACGATTCGACTGTCACCTTGAGCGTTCCCCCCTTCTTTTTTAAACTTATCTTCGTTTTATTAGCAATCATAAACGAATGGGTTATATAAGTAACAGCTAGCTAAAGTTTACAAATGGAAAGTACTCCTAAAGCTGCTAAATGTGTGAACCGCACACCTTGTGATTCACCATTAACCCCAAATGAATGCAAAAGCCAAAAGGTGAGTCGCTATTTTGTGTGCCCATTTTGAGTAGCAGTTTGTTAGATTCCTAGTTTTAGTTAAAAAAATTATATATATATAAACAAACATTTGTTTTCATATATTTCAGGTCATGATTCATATATATATAAACTTTATGGTACTTTCGCATGGTGGACTAAGTATTTACCGATAATTAGTCCTTTCTTATTATTCATCCATGGTCCAGCCCTCGCCCTGTCAACAGATGAGTGCATCACTAAAGGAGAGACTGAAGAGATCAAGGCGCTCATTCATCTCGCCCTCCTCTGTAGCCAAACGCCTTTGTGTCGAAAACGAGGAGAGTGGTGGGCAACAAGTCATGACATATACCAAAGAGATGGTTCCTAAACCTCCAAGAGACGGGCAGAATGTTGACATAAACCAAAATCCAGTTGAGTCAGCGACGGAAAGTTTTTCTGAAACCAATGCCGTTCCAACACAATCTTCCCCGGGAGATGTGTTAGCAGTACGAAAGCAACTGAGAACAGAGGTTAAAGAGAAGACAGAGGTTCTGCGCAGACTGAAGATGGTAAAAATGTACAGGAACAAGGTAGCCTCTGTTCAATGATATATACAAGGCTTCTTATAACACGCACAGAGATTTTTTTGGTCATTTTTCTTTTTTACTCTTTACAGAATGACTTGACTCATCTTCAAACTTTGATTGACAAATGGCGGAGTTGTGCTCAGGAGGCACTGTACCAACTCCAGACAGACCTTCCCATAGATGGAGGAAAGGCCAGCTTGTCTCAACTTATTGATCTCTATGGTCTGGAAGACAAGATACTGCACTTTGATCGCTTAGAAGAAGACTTTACTGATTAAACATGTTGTTATATATTTACATGAAAACAGAAGACGCATAGTTCAGGAACAGGTTACATTAACTGTTGAAAGTATTTTTGTCTTGCCTTACAGTATAAAGAAATTATTTTCCAAAGTGTTGAATGTTTTCTTGAAGAAGTGTGTTTCATCTTAATTGAGAGCAGGGAAGTTCTTCATTCTTAACAGCTCCAGCTCTATCCAGAGGAAAATCAGTTCCTCCGCCTGTGTCTTAGCCAAGTCCACCATCCTCTTCCTGTGAACAATCTCTTGGTAGCGTTCCTCTGTTTCTAACTCCTGGTTGTCTAATTACAAGCAACAGCAACTTAAGTCATACAATGGAAACGGCAGGATCCAGACATTTTATTCATCTGTATTGTCATTAAAATGGTCACGGTAGCATGCACGTTATTTTAATGCATTCGTGATCTGCTATAATTGCCTAGATGAAGCTGCAACTTGCTCTGAGAGATAATTCCTGTTGTGGCATGGTCCAGCAGTCGTATGTTAATAAAGTATTTCCTGTATTTACCTGTTGTTTCGTAAACACGTCTTCTCTCAGCTACAATCGCTTCCATATTGGCCAGCTCCTGGTCTAAAATGGTGTTCTTCTCGGCTTTGAATGCTGACTGCATGTTAAGTTGTGTGATCTTTTCCTTGCGACTCTGAACATTTTTATCGTGAGTCTGTTGTAAAGGAGAGTAGTTTTGAATAAAATAACATTTGACTTGGTTTTGAATATTCTACCCCAAAATATTACTTCACATTTATATTACCTTTTCTTCTAAAAAGGTGTTCTCCAAAGTAGATGCATGGTTCAACACTGTATTTTCTTGGTCTGTCTTGCTATGACACTGTGGGATAAAGGGAGAAATAGACATCTGTATTATACATGTAATATATTTAATGCAACTTTTTTGGCTCTTAATTGTGGCTGGTTATTTTTGGGCGATTAAAAAAGGCAACTAGAAGATTACATTCATTACAAACCAATTGTAATTGTGTTAACCTTTGGATATTTGCAGATATCACATTGCACTATATGAAAGGAGTTTAGCTCTTGTGGTTGAGGTTTTAGGTTTACTTTCTGGGGTGCGTTTGACAGGCTACCACCTGATGGCTGGGTTGGTACAGTAGTTACAGTGCGGCACTTCAAGGCCCATGCTAGACTTTTTGTTTCATCCCGTGGAATCGCTAATTAACACAACTAAAGTATGTCAAAAAAAGTAGAAACGCAAACTTACCACTTTTGAACCCACAATTAGCATGTTTGTTTTAGATGGTTTTAGACCACAGCTTTTTTTAAACCTAGTCCTAATCCTTTAGAGGAATATTCCTGAAGCCCTTCCTTTTTTTCCACAGCTCTTCCAAGTTATACTCACATCCAGTTCTTTAGAAACATGCAGCGTCTGGATGTCTCTGGCCTCCATGTTGAAATGCCCAATTTGCATCTCGACCTGCTTGTGCTCACACACCTGCTGAATGATACCCTTCTGGAAGTCCTTGCCCTCCACCATGGTGGCTATCTTCTGTTCTACCAACGTCTGATTGCAAAGGATACAGGTAAATGTTTATATTTAGAAAAACCCTGCTGAGCACAGTTAGAACATACTTTCAACCCCGACCGGTGCATCATTTAGAGGTGGACATTACAATCTGAGATCAAAAAATTATATATAATGTCCCAACTGTGAAAACAGAATTTGGGAAACACACCTTCAGCTATGCTGCTCCATTCTCCTGGAACATAGTATAAAAAGATTGGGGGGAAAAAGAAGATGAAACTAGCTTCCCATTAGAAGTGACCATTTTAAAGAACAAATTGGACATGTTTTTTTTTTTAAAGAATTTAAATTTTGTCTTTTTCTAATTGAATTTTGAAGGCATTTGCTCTATTTTTTTTAGAGCAAATGCAAAGAGATGGAACTCACTGTGATTGCCCTGGTTAAATAAAGGATAAATAAAAATTTGAACAAAATGTGTATTTTCTGTTCAAGATAAAACATATCTACATGTATTGGTGCGAGAGCACTGATGTCACTGATTTGTGTAGAGTTATATGCATCCTTGTTTTCC
>OMPB01111569.1:0-11812 GCA_900312615.1 Stylephorus chordatus | reverse complement strand
TAGCGGCCCAGCTATAGGGTAGTCTTTTGGTTTCCTGAAGGAGCTAGTTTTTCTGTTTTGTTTGTAAGACGTTGTGTTCGGGTAAATAAAACTCTGTTGATCGATCAGCTGACTCATGTGTTTGATTGCTGCCCTACCGTTTGTTCCCCCTGTCCATCCAGAACATACACACACAAAGACACACTCATATCTACCTTCATGACTGTTTCAAACATTGGGATGAGGACGAACTTGATGAATCCAATCTGAGCGGTGGGCTTGGTGACTTTGTCTCTGTCCATGAAGGGAGCCACAGGTAGGCCCTCTGACTTCTCCCGGTCACTCTGATGGCCACACAGTAGCACGCAAATGTCACCTCACTGTTGAGCGTTCTTAAATCAATTGCACTGTAAGCTTGCATTCAGCGGTGGCTACCCCGACATGTCTAAGGGCCAAAACGGTGTCATTTTGACGTATCCTCAATTGTCATTGTCGGAAATTCTTTCAGGCTTTAATAAAGTTTGTGTGCTTGGGTGGTTAGATTTAATGTTTTAATTAATGTCATATTCCCTATTAAGCACAGCGTTTAATGTTGACGATGGTCACGAAAAACATTCGGTGAGATTTGCTATAGGCGTTGGTAATCCACCCATACTAAACATTTGCCTTTTATATTTGCCAAAATATATTGTTATGCCACAACAAGATCATTGGAATACATTCTCATTGACTTTATTTTGTGTTAATCTGCATTCCATTGTCAAAATCCTCTCTTTGCTATTATGTTACACCGGCATAGTCCTTTTAGAGACAATGAAGAAAACTAGCTTTTACATCTTGGTATTAAGTTATATTGGTGGCTGATTTTAAATGAAATGTGAAGCACATTGGAGTAATTCAGCAGATGTTACCTGCATGAAGTACTCTTCCAAAAGGCAGTCCACCCATGGCTCAGCCACTTCTGTTGGCCTAACCTCATTTGAAATGTCACAGCACTTGATCAAAACCATCTTCAGCTGAAAGTGTACACATTGATGGTATTATCGGGATTTTTTAGGAAATTGTCATCCAATTATTGTGTGTGTGTGTGTGTGTTTTTTAAAGAGAGGGGTGGGGGGTGGAGCAGAGCATGATTAATACATTGACCATGTATAACATGCATACTTACACATGTGACATGCTCCTCATTGGTGAAGTCAAAGTTGTCCACTTTTTGTTTGAAGGAGTCTAGTATCTCGCCATGTCTGGCCATGTCAGTTGCCAGGATTAAGGTGATAATTGCCTATAGAGGAGTACGACAACCATCAATGCATGATCAGCTACAGTTACAATCAATGTTACACCTAATGTACTGTAACAATATACTCTTATTTTGTGCACAAGACAATGCAATCACATTTCAATAAACCGGTTAATATGAATGAATGAATGAATGAATGATCTGCATTTATATAGCGCTTTTCTACTCCATGAGTACTCAAAGCACTTTACTGTTTATGCCAACATTCATCCATTCACACACTGATGGCCAAGGCTACCATGCAAGGCACCATCTGCTCATCAGGAGCAATTTGGGGTTCAGTGTCTTGCCCAAGGACACTTCAACATGCAGACAGGAGGAGCCGGGGATCGAACCACCGACCTTCCGATAAGCGGACGACCCGCTCTACCCCCTGAGCCACAGCCGCCCCATATATAAAACATAAATGCACTATTACGGAAACATGTTTATGAACATTAAAGAGCGCTTGAGATGTAGAGCAAAATAACCTGTCTGATCTGTTTGAAGGCTTCAGGATCCACATTTGCAAAGATGTTGCACTCGGGTAGAGAGAGGATCTGAAAGGCCACGGCACAATGATGGTTCTCCAGTGGAGAGATGTCGTTATAACGCACTGCCAGTTCTGTGCGGGCATTGATCTGGTAACTGATGCAGAGAACACCCACTGTATTAAAGGTCCTATATTGTATTTTGTATATTGTATATATTATATTTTAAACAATTCCTGTGAGTCTGTGGAACACATCTGTAAGTTTTTTTTCAATAAAATTCATTGTTTTGTACTTTGGTGCACCTCTTTCTGCCCTTCCAACGTACAAGCCGTTTTTGGCTGGGCTCCGCCCACACTCACGCTAGCCAATAGTAGGACTCGATACGATCTATAACGTTTGTTTACTCAGGTAACTTTGGTAGCATGCTCAACGAAAATATAAGCATAACGTTATATTGCATGCCAATGCAAGCAGACGTCTTATTTGAAATCAGTGTTTTTGTAAGCTTCTTAGCTTCTTTCCTTCCCAGTGACACTCACAATGCACTTTGACTGACACCCATCTGCACTATAACCTAAGAGATGGCAGATCTAGCAGAGGAACACCGCTACGGTAAAATAGTAACATTAATACACTATTGAGGCAAACAGAAAATATTAGCCAAATTAGAAAACCTTTACCACTATCACAAATAATCGCGCGTTCTCCTTGTTACCTGACACTAGTCTGAAGTGCATCATAGTTGTAGATGGTAACGGATGAATGAAGAGGTCCTACTGTGTTTTTCCCCCCTATTTATTATGTAATATAATGTAGATCTACATCAATTGCTTGCAAGTACAGTAGGAATTGTGTTGAACCTGGTCACTTTACAGTACATGTATTTTTGTTTCTGCAGTATAGGGCTGGGGTATGCATGCAGATATTAGCTTAACAGTGATTGGTCGGCGCCTCTTCGACATAGAAAAAACTGTCAATTCTGAACGGCTTGTTTCAGTAGGGGGAGTTCTTGTCACAGCTGAACAGCAGAAACTGCACTTGGTACAGATTTCACATTTTGTCAGTGTTGGAACAACCCCACATTGCGTGAAAACAATGCAAAACACTGGAAAAAGCCATTTTTACAATAGGGGACCTTTAAGCTTTCATGTCACAATACCATCCCTTACAAGAGTAAAGCAAAATAAATCGAAGTGACGGGGAAAATGTCAACCGCTTTTTACAATTCAATCAAGTCAAACTACATTTTCTCACACTTAAGCTCAAGCTGGCTAGTTTAACAGTGTAACGACAGCAGCATTGCTCAGACAGTTTCAAAACATGATGAATAGTCTTTTCCAATACCCCATCTGTCACACTCTCACCGACTACAAGTCAGTGTTAAAGGCATGCCAGATGCAATGCAGCATCACACACACACACACACACACACACGCACGCACGCACGCACGCACGCACGCACGCGCACACACACACACACACACACACACACAGAATGAGAGGAGTGGGATCATAACAGAGGACATAATAATGGGGGTTATAAGATGCTATTGACATGTGTCCAGAGGAAAGAAAGGACAGTGTTTACGTGTTGTTGTAGCCAGGGTGGTCCAGGTCATGACACACTGCTGCTGTCATGAGAATGCCCATGTCAGTAAGGGTCAGCTTCTCCTGGGGAACAGAGAAAGGAAAGTGTTACTGTAATATGCACAGAGATAAGCAGTAATCGCAGAAAACATACACACGCACGCACACACATACAGTACAATCCCATGCAAGCACCTAAGGTGACTGGAACAAGACCAAAGACTAGAACTAGACAATGTGTGATCTAACAAACTCACATGTAACGCAGACAAAGGTACATGTTACATGTGCCACTGAGATGTTCACGTTTACACATTATGCGCACGCACGGACGCACGCACGCACGCACACACGTAGACAGCTGTCACCTGCAGATTGCAGAGGTGGATCATTCCATACATCATCTGGCTGACACAGAAGCAGTGACGGAAGTTGTGGAATGGATTGCCACGGTAGTTCTCTTGAATGCCCAACTGGGAGAGAGATCGCTATTATATATACTGTAGGTGTCCGCACATAATATCTGGGTTCAGTTGTGATTGTGAACTCATTATGATGTGTCATTACAGTATGTCTCTTTCAGTGGATGTGATAATCAGTGTTATAACCACCATTGGCCCCAATATGAACTATTGCTTCTGGCCTAATTCACTGCTCCTTTTATGGATTGCTTGGAGTATCAGGTGATAAGACAGCTGCACACATGCATGAAGGCGGTCGTTGCAACCGTACCAGCCAGCGTTTGAGAGTGATGGGGTTCATGTTGAATTCCTTCACCAGTCCCAGGTCATGGTACATGTACTCCAAGCAGCTCAGCATCTACAGTCATTCACATAAACCATGGGATGATACCCTGATACCCTGATACCCCTGATAAAAAACTGATACCCTTTAAGAGGGTCTCTAACATGTCCATTTCCAAACACTCAAATCAAACTCCAGTAACATCTTTGAGGGGGAAAACCCCCCAGAGGTTATTTGAATTGCCCAATAACAAGTGACATCACAGTTGCTGGTTTAATTTGAACCACCATAAACCAGCAATTGCATAGCTTATATTTGGTGCTATCCATGTGTTTGATTTAATTGTCTGGCCACTCTTCAAATTATATTCAGGTTTCAACTGACTTCATTGTGTTCCCAGTGCCAGACATCAAACGTTGGTTTCTTCAGTGCCTCAATGGTCTCCTGAGACAAGGTGTACTACAGAGGTCAAAGTCACATATGTTGAAATGTACCTCAACGAAGATGCAGAAGATGGCTTTAGTCAAAACTAAAGTGGAAGATCCATAATGCGAGTGGCTGTACCTTTGGGTAACTGGGCACATCCCGTCTGGGGGTCAGTTTTTTCCCATTGTCTGCAAAGTTGTATTTGCAAGGACAGTTCACTCTGAATTCATGAAAAATAAATAAATAAATAAATAAAGATTTGTTAAGTAAGCTATATTGAACCATTCAGTTGGATATATTGTAATATATAGTTGATAAAAGCTTGTTTTGTTTTTAACCTGCCGCCCACTCGTGAGGTAATTTCATCCCGTAACTTCTTCAAGTCATTTTTGCATTTCTCGATCTCCACCACCTTCAGGCCCTCCACTAAAACAAAAAGGCACATGCTGATGTGTTGTAAAGACATGGATCAAAAACCCTTTAAGAGGTCTCTCTTAAAGGGTAAATTCGGAATTCTTGACTTACCCATGATGGAGACCCTTTTCAGCTCAGTGCACGCATTCGTGCGCTTGGGCAGACAGGTTAATGCTAATGCTAGCACAACTCTTTGGTAACTAGTAGCAGTTACTACCAAACTCAATTTAAACACTCCACAGTGCACCAATGGGAACTCAAACGAACAAATCTTTTTTGGGGAGGAGTCAGGTCATTTTGTTCACTTAAAAATTTGATTCAAAAAGATTGAATCGTTTGCGAAGACGCGAACTACACAACATCGGAGCTAAACAACAGCAAGTTGCAATGGCCACATTTGAAGGCATACTATTATGTTTAACTTTGAATAGGATGATAAGAGGATAATTTGACTTCTAAAATGGCGCTATAAACACTTAAATTCACCCCGATAGACTGTCGTCATATTTTATTAGCTTTGGGTGCACTGTGGACTCTGGAGTGTTTAAATTGAGTTTGGTAGTAGCTGCTACTAGTTACCAAAGGGTTGCACTAGCATTAGCATTAACCTGTCTGCCCAAGCACGCGACTGCGTGCACTCACTGAGCTGAAAAAGGTCTCAATCAATGAGAATCATCATGGCTAAGTCGAAAATGAGGCCTTATGTCAAAAATTCTGATTTTTCTTTTCTCTTCATAATGTTAAACTAAGATAAACTGCATTAGCCATTCCATTAGGCCATAAGAGAGAGAGAAAAAACAAACATTACATTCCACCCTCTTCTCCAGCATGGCTAGCCTGTTTGTAACCTCAGTCTTCAACTCGTTGATACGGAAGGCTCTGTAAGACGATAGCAAGATAAATAGCCGGTTTAAACTTTTTAGACTTACACATTAGCTAGTGAAAAAAACCATGAGGGACTTTGTCTATTTCACTGAGTTTCTGGTATGTACGCTACTGCACGGTTTATTGTTATTAAACGTGTGTGAAAAGCACTGGTGTTAGGGGAGGTATTTGAACGGATGGGGGAGGTCATGCCTAGACCATGACATAACATAAACAACATGGTGGTTACCTGCTAAACTGTTCAGCCACCTGAGACAACACGTTCTGAAACATGTCATCTTTCTCTGCGGAAGCAAACAAGCGATCAATCAATCAAGCGATAGGTGATTGTCAGCAAAGTTCTGTATGGTGAAGCTATGGTGAAGCTATTCTTCACCATCTGTCGCAGTCTTAACTGTAAATGTTCACGTTTTTTCAGTGAGTGAGCAAGTTTGAAGGGTAGGTCACTGAATGAAGCCTTTGTATGATTTACCTCCAAGGTGCCCAGTGGAGAGAGGAACAACTTTGTACAAGGAGCTGAGAAGAAAAGAAGATCTGTGATGTTATCCATTGTTGATCCTGTGGTTGTTCTCACATTTTCCATCAAGAGGAAAAAAAAAATAATTTCCAAACCAGCTTTGTTTCAGTTAGAAAGGTATGGAGTATGCTTAAAAGTACGGGGGAAAAATACTGTTGGCGTGGATGCAATAGAAAATTATACCAAAAAAACAATAAATCAGAATGCTGATGTACTTATTACTTACTTTGGAGAGTTAGTTGGCATGGTGGGATCGATAGAGACCAATGCCCCGTCAGAGTCTACCATCATAATAGCTGTGTTCCTGCAGTGGTAGAAAGACATGTTATACAGGGATGGCAGACAATAACGTGCAAATCACCCAAACTGCATGCATTTCAAATCTCATACTTGTTATTATCTTTATTTTCAGGTGAGGAATAAAAGCAGGTGGAAAAAGAAGGGTGTGACGCAAGGAGTGGAATACTGACCTAGGTATGCTGGAGGAGGTACACAGAAGCTCTTTTATGTCACACGGACTGCAGTGACGACTGAAGACCACCTGAGAGAAGCAAGCATGCTTACAACACGTAACATGTTTACATGTTGAACATTCACTGAAACACATGCTTATATGTTATGTTAGCATTAGTTTACATTCTGGGTTTTTATCTGTTAAGAGATGTATTTTTATTTTTTAAGAAAGCACCATCGATTTCAATTTCAATCGCAAGTTCAACACAGACCAACTTGTGTCTATAT
This sequence comes from Stylephorus chordatus, assembly GCA_900312615.1. Taxonomy (NCBI): domain Eukaryota; kingdom Metazoa; phylum Chordata; class Actinopteri; order Stylephoriformes; family Stylephoridae; genus Stylephorus; species Stylephorus chordatus. Next base: position 4,746 of record OMPB01111569.1, on the reverse strand, counting down.
TGGGCCACCTGTGCAGCTGCTGCAATTTTTATATATGGGCTGTGTTCTATGGGGTCGTGAGAACATTATCGGATTTCATGTATTTAAATTTGGAAGAACGAGCGAACATGTGAATCAGAGTACACTAGGGGTCAGCGAAGACCACAGCTGAATGAGTTCACGTTCAGACCCATGGACAAACATGAACGAAAGAGACAGCCGGAGTTGCAGAACTCCAGAGTGTAATAAATAACATTATCCACACTAAAACTATTCACCTACAACAACATGCAAGGAAATCCAAAATTAATTGCATTTGATTACTATGGTCAAATAAATGATGCAATGCATTCAGAAATCACTCATTTAATCACATTTCAATTCAATTAGATTGTATTTGATATGATCCAATTCATCAATACAGAATGATTCATAAAATCATTTAGATCACAAATGTGACTGCCTACATTTATTTGGAATATAAATTCAAAAAGATTTAGTTTTACATTTCTTGTCCTTCCTAAACAACAAGAAGAATATTTCAGTCTTCAAATTGAATTCACAATTACGTAATCGATTTGATTACAATATTCCACGTTGATGCAGGAAAATAGCCAAAGATCTATTTTCTTCCACACCCCACCGTAAATATATTTCAATCGCACTGATATTGTCACTGTTCAATTCAATGCAGCTCTGTGATCCTGAACACATTGTGACGTCAGTTCTGTGATCTTACATCTTGAAACAGGGTCTGCCAGTGCCAGGTGTGGCAGACAAATGGTCCAACTCCGCCCCCAGCACTCGGGGCCCCTTGAACCGACATATGTCAGCTCCAGCTCTCTACTTGAAACACTCCACGCCACTGGAACAGCGAGTGTCTTATTTCGGTAAGCCTCGCTATATTTGACACGCTGAGACACTCGCCCCCGCCTCATCTTTTCATCGTTTCTTTAAATGATCACCGTGTTGATTCTGCTTTTCAACTGTAGTTATAGAGTGGGATCATTTTTCTTTTTTTATTTCTAATGAAAATGCTTTCTCATTTATTTCAATGCTGAGAAATGAATAGTTAGGACTCATACCACCTAGGGTTGGTTGAGATAAAAATAATTGTGTTAACCTGTAAGCAATAGGTGTTAAGGTCTGTTAAGTCACCTGTACACCAGACAGTGTTGTGGTCTATTTCCAACCGTGCACATTAGGGGAGTTCACATCACATTCCTTCTCGGGGGACATAAAACTGGAATACATAATTGGAGTACTAAATGCTTGCAGTTTGTGATTAGTAAATAGTAGTCAATGTACTATCTATTATTCAATTTATGTTGCGTGTGCTGTAATCTTTTATAAGCAATTGTAATTAAATAAATTACAGTAATTGGGCTGTACCATTTTACCTGGAGCTTTTAATTGGTGTGTCTTGTCTTCATTAGCTACTCACTATAATATTGAACTGACAATGAAATCTCTGAACTCACAGATATATTATTCATGTATCATTTTAATACTCCAATATGTACAATCAGTTTGTAATACCTTTAAAACTCTATGATTGAACCTTTGAATGTATGTTTTTTATGCACATATATGCATGTATATATATATATGCAAATTACCCAACCTTTTGAACCTTCCCATCCACGTCTAGGTAGATGTTTTTGGGGGCATAGGAGGAGGAGCTGGAGCCCATAGTGACCTCCCTCTCCTCTCTTTGACACCCGGTCGGTTGACTATTCCAAAACTGAGTCCGATCCACAGGACAAACTTGCCCAGAGAAGAGAGGGAAAAAGACATTTTCATTTCATGGCATTAGTGCATATTTGGATATAGACAAAGCTAATATAAAATAACAGGAAATAATTGTATGCGTCTCTGTATAAGTACGTCTCAGTAAAACTGAATCCATCAGATCACTTTTGGTGAAGTGTTGCTGGTATTTTTGGCATGGTGCTTCAGGTAGCTGGTGATAGACACACTTGACCACTTTAATACTATAACACTGGATGGAAATCCAACTTGGCAACATCAACAGGCTTAGCTGTTGATGTTGAGATTGAGAATCTATTTGATCGCCAATAATTGGCAGCATTTCATCTAAATATTATTAATTAGAGCTTGAAGGTTGCATTTTGTCGATTTTAAAGTTATTATTAAAAATGATTCATTGATTGTATAGACCTAAAGCAAAGGTAAAGCTAAACCACAGTTGCAATACTAATATTAATGTTTAATTACCTAAACACCTGTCCATCAAATTGGCTACATTTGATTTTGTCATTTGTCAGAGCAAAAGTGATGGTAACAACAACAATAAAAATAATAATAGTAATAATAATAATAATTTAAAAAAAGTTATTGCTATACTCACAGTGTCAGCAAAGTTGCTTCTTTGGTTCGGACTGAGAAATGGTTCCAGGCGCTGAGGATGCGGCTGAGACTCACAGACATGTACAAACACACTGGTGCACAGGGAGAGCCGGGAGCAAGGAAAAGTGCAGCTGAGGAAGGGTATGTGTGAGTACGATGGGGGTGCCTAACAGCTATGGAATACGATATAATTGGAGCTCTCATAGGTTGCCAGGGGACCGTTGCTACGTGACAAGAAAAGAAGAAGAAGAAGAAAAAAGATGACCTTGCCGTTTTAAGTAGCACACAGCTTTTACCTGCACTGGTCAAACACCTGTTATCTAATATGGACAGATTCATTACAGTCGGGACAAAATAGACCAGCACAGATTACCCCCATTGCCCTGATGTAGGGGCATTTATCAATGGTGAATCCTGCCCTCCATTTGATGGTGATATCCCTCAATAACAGCAGTGTTGTGCTTGTAATATTTTTGAATATGGACATAAAAAACAACAACAACAATGCATTAGATAACGATAGATTTGATATAATAGCCCAACAATGAATGGAACCAATTTGAGGGAAAATCACATCTTAAATTAAATCCATGTTTCTAATGTGTTTTTTCTCTCTGTGAACCATCGATCAGAGGTCCTGTATTATGTGTAATAGTGTGTGTTGCCCCCCGCCAGTCCCCTCCTCTGTCTGTTAATAGCTAGTATAGCAGATGGTTTGGTCAGACAAGTTCAGCAGCAGAACTTGAAAGTACGGCAGAGTGAAAATCTATTGTTGGTGTGTTGCATTCCTGGTAATAACTAATAATTATATATGCAGAATAAAGCAAGTGTGTCAGATCTAATTTATTTCCATTTATTAAAAATAGTACTTACCTCCTATGAAATAGGTTCAATAATCTACAGGAGGGGGGGGGGGACAATTTATCTCTCTGCCACAACTGGAGAGGGCAAGATAAGAACTCTGTAACAATACAATCACCCTCCTCTACAGCCAATAACCTGCTACAGGACGGTGCGACAGAGGACATTGAAGAAGGCTTGATCTGACAGAGGAAGGAGGTAATTATTTAGCCCATAGAGATGGAGAGCATACCTCTCGTGTTTATTCAAACAATTGGATGCTGACGTTGAAACACACCCAGGTGCCACACACAAACCGCAACTGCACTGTGCGGTTTCTGTTTATACGTGTGTGTGTGTGTGCGTGTATTAGGATAAACACCTACACAGCACACAGATACACAAGCAGGTGTGATCCTACTCCCCAAAGTCTAATTAATTCCCCATGTTACTATGATTGCCTGCATAGAATGTCAGAAATCTATGGCATGGTGAAAAAACTTTTTTCCGGACTACAACATCTTATCCAAGCATAGTAGTAGTGAGCTGTTCCATGTATTTCTGCGCCTTTCCTGTCACTGTGTGCAGACAATTTTGGGCATGTCTATTCATGCCTGCCAACAGTAGACTGAATGAAGACAATAAAACATAGATCAAAACAGGCTAATCGGATGGCTGCTGTGACAGAGAGCTGCACACAATTATCACACTTTTAGCACCAGGAGGGGGATTTCAGGATAAAAGCAATAAATCAAAGGGCTTGGGGCCAAAAAGGGGTTGAAGTGTTGGGCCAATATGAGTGTTTTATATCAAATGAAAGCTCTCAGTGAGATCTTTTCAGTGCCAAAATGACACAACTGAAATGATGACTCACAGGTTGTAATTAAAAGAAAACTGAAAGGCGTAACAGCAAAAGTGGGGTTTTGGTCTGTGTCAAAAGGCGAAAAGGGCGCCAGTGAGCTTATGCCCTTTTGGCACCAAACAAAGCATTGTGGGTAGAGCACTCTAACAACATTTACATTTAGGGCATTTGGCAAACACTTTTGTCCAAAGCGACTTACAAAAGTACATATGACAGAGATGTCTTACAAAAATGCAAAAGTAGAAAGGTACATTTGTCAGAAAAACAGCAATAAAGAGCAATAAGCAATAGACTTTGTCTTTGTTTGAACAAAATGACTTACAAGGCATCTGTCACAGGACCTGTGTCAGGTCTGGCGCAGTATTTGATTGTTTACTCTCCAGCAGTAGCTCGGATGGTTTGTGTTGGACTTTACCAGTCACCAGCCACTAGACTACAGAGATGCTACAGAGATGGACTCTGGGAAACGTAGTCCAAGCAAAGGTATCAGGCTGAAGTAAACCGTTCACTTCATTTCCCAAATCACCCACTTGGTTTAGTAGATGCAAGGGTTGAGCAGGATACTGTACCTGAACAGGAAACATATGGGGGGACATAAAAAAAAGTGTTTATGTCTGAATTATTTAAAAAGTTGAGTCGTCTTCTATTAAATATATAATTTCAATTACATATTTTATTTAGAAATAAATTATTTT
>OMPB01111567.1:0-12796 GCA_900312615.1 Stylephorus chordatus | reverse complement strand
GTCAGGGACAGGCAGGAGAGCGTTCTTGCATGTTTTTCCGATGGGGTTCAATTTACAGGAGGAGACCCCAAGTGAACACGGGGAGAACATGCAAATTAATAATAAGCCGTGCTCTCACGTGAGTCGTAATAATAAGTTATTATTATAAAAATATTGTAATATTTAATACAATCATATGTATTTAATGCAATTTTAATATATAATAGTATTGTTTAAATCCTATAATATTATACAACTGTAGAATTGAAGAAAACGCAGTAAACAATTATTTTGTCCAAACATGTCGGCATTCGATGTGCGTAAGAGTGCTTTTCAGAGTTCTTAGATTCTGTTCTTAGCCAAGAACAGAATCCAACTAAGAAAACATTCGTGAATGCCAGAATCTCGGTGACGTGTGCGTAAATGGGGTTTAAGAAGAAATTTGTTCTTACGAACAGTTGGTGAATGAGGCCCATTGTCTGGGAGAGAGTGAAACACCAGTACTTAGTTAGAGTTAGTACTCTAGTACTGTGTTAGTACTCTAGTACTGAGTTCTATTCCTTATTACTAAATTCAGTGCTTAGATCCTGTATATATAAAGAATAAATCAACAGTCTCGTCCATACAGGTCTACTGGTCTCATCTGTCCTATGTTTGGGTGTGTCTCATCCATACAGGTCTTCTACTGGTCTCATCTGTCCTATGTTTGGGTGTGTCTCATCCATACAGGTCTTACTGGTCTCACCTGTCCTATGTTTGGGTGTGTCTCATCCATACAGGTCTTCTACTGGTCTCATCTGTCCTATGTTTGGGTGTGTCTCATCCATACAGGTTTACTGGTCTCACCTGTCCTATGTTTGGGTGTGTCTCATCCATACAGGTCTTCTACTGGTCTCACCTGTCCTATGTTTGGGTGTGCTCTCTTCTGGTTGTCCATTGTGCCAACTTCTGGAAGTGGTTTGTGGCTCCAGGGATGGTGTTCCTCCTGGAGAAGCTGTTGGGTCTGGCTGTGTCTCGCATGGGGGGACTCTATATCGTGGAAGTCAACCTCCTCCCATCCAAGGTGCATAGCTACTGTAGGGACTTCAGGGTTATTCAGATTACATAGCTACTGTAGGGACCTCAGGGTTATTCAGATTACATAGCTACTGTAGGGACCTCAGGGTTATTCAGATTACATAGCTACAGTAGGGATCTCAGGGTTATTCAGATTACATAGCTACTGTAGGGACCTCAGGGTTATTCAGATTACATAGCTACTGTAGGGACCTCAGGGTTATTCAGATTACATAGCTACAGTAGGGACCTCAGGGTTATTCAGATTACATAGCTACTGTAGGGACCCTCAGGGTTATTCAGATTACATAGGTACTGTAGGGGCCTCAGGGTGTGAGACTCCACAGCATGGCCCCTGTGACATATCTACGTAGACATGTCACGGAAGTACAAATGAGCTGTAAAACGGAAAAAATTCTAAATCCCGCCCGGGTGCATTTGTCCGTTTTTTTTATTTTTATGGATTGGACAGCTTCTATATAAGCCCTATACCTCATCTAGCATGAAGAAAGCGATGAAAGTAGCTATTTGCATGAAATGGGCCCTTTAAACGAAAACACAACTGCTTCACAAAATAAAAAAAGTCCTACAATGCATACATCCATCTATTCATCCATTTTTTACATCTTATCCGGGGCGTTTATATGTGTTTGTCCATCCTTCACTGGAATGCATTGTGGGAAAACCAATGGTACAACGAAAAAGAAAAAGGGGGTTCTATGTCCTTCGCTCGTCAGCTGATCGGGAAGGAGTCTCTGATTTGGGTCTGTTCAGAGTTTTTATTGATAAGCTTTTATTGATAAGACGTCATAGGTCATAGGCCATTGACCAATGGTGAGTGTAGCTGTAACACCTAGGTGTTAACCTGAAGGACTTCTGGGAAACTGTAAACATTGCAAACACTGCAAACACACAGAAAAATACTAATGGTTCATTCCAACAAGGGCACCCTTAGCCCCCTAATCTCCCAGGGGAGGACATTGTGGAAACATTTTGTGTATAAAGTTGAAAAATGTAGTTTTTTGTTCATACCATATTTTCATTCAAATAAAAATAAAAACATCTTCACTGACACAGTCTTTATTACTTTCGTACTTTACTTTTGTACTTTATGAATTTACAATTTATGTAGGTTGTTGAGAACATGGTATGTTCTCTGTGTTTTGTCTATTTGTAGGTTACCCATCTGGTAATCAAGCGCCCCCAGTTCTTCCACTTTAAACCTGGAGACTATATCTACATCAACATTCCAGACATAGCCAAGTATGAATGGCATCCGTTCACTATCAGCAGTGCTCCAGAACAGTCAGGTACATTTGAAATACAGCACTATTATTGGAAACACAATGGTCGAAAAGACCATTGTAACTATAAATAAATGTACCGGTACATATAAGTATCATCTGCATATAAGAGAACATTATGTCTGAGGATGGAAAACGGTAAAACACAACAATTTAGTTGAACATCAACCAAACTTTGCGTGTTCATTTGTCCTTGTCAGTACACATCATCACTGTTCTCACCTCTTCTTGCTTTGAAAATACTGCTGATTTCCAATCCTCTACTACTGACATTTAATGAACTAAATTCAGCTTCATATGCATCAGTGTAGCAGTCTTTGTAAATAACTAAGCATTATGTTAATCCAGGAAGGGCAAAACAGTCAACTTAAATCTGGATGGCTCAGCGATCCATGATGTTGCTGCTAGTTCTGTGAGGCTTATTTGCTCCCTGCAGGTTCAGGCACCTCAAAATAAAAACAATCTGCCAATACATCCTTTGATTAAATTAACTGAATTGGAATTTAGTTCTTAGTTGAACCAAAACCAAATACATTGTAGTAAAATGTATAAATTTGGGCCACCAATTTGTAGCACTCCACCATGGCCACTCACACCAGTACATAATAATCAAATCTAATCCAAACCATTTACCACATTTTACATTAAGGGGTTAAAAATAGTATCTAATCTTATTTTAATTACCACATTTGAACCTCCAGCGATTAATAGAGAGCTCAAGCAATATTGTATGTTTTCAAGGAATATTGAGGATTTCTTTGTTATTAGGCCTGTTTCAGAACTTAACCCTAGCACTAGCCCATACCTGCAAGATTGGCCAGTATGTGATTTTGTGGACTCAATTTGTTGTGTGTGTATTTTTCTTTAGATACAATGTGGCTACACATTCGCTCCATGGGCCAGTGGACCAACCGCCTTTTTGAATACTTCAAACAGCCAGAGAGACAAGCAATCAGCCCCAAAAGGCTAGCAAACAGCCTTCGTAACAGAAGACAGCTAATGAAGACTCAGGTCAGAAAACAAATCCAGCATTTCTGTGACTGTATCGGTTTGTGGTTCGGACCCAAATGCAGACACACGGTAATGTTTTCAGGTTAACAAAATAAAGTTTAATTAATCCAAAAGGACGAGCACTTACATAAATCAGACGTTCTCACAGAACTATCGCAGGCAACATAGGCAAACATTAAGGAACGATCAGACAACGGGGAAACAAAAGACTTTTTTAAACTAAATATTGTATATTTTTAACAATTACTGTGAGTCTATGGAACACATCTGTAAGGTTTTTTTCAATAAAATAAATTATTTTGTATTTTTAATCAAGTACTTTGGTGCACCTCTTTCTGCCCTTCCAACTTACAAGCCGTTTGTGGCTGGGCTCCGCCCACACTCACGCTAGTTAGTAGTAGGTCTCGATATCGATCTATAACTTTCGTTTACTCTGCAGATATTAGCTTAACAATGATATGTCAGCACCTCTTTGACGAGGAAGAAACTCTCAATTCTGAACGGCTTGTTTCAGTAGGGGGCGTTCTTGTCACAGCTGAACAGCAGAAACTGCACTTGGTACAGATTTCATATTTTGTCAGTGTTGGAACAACCCCACATTGCGTGAAACAATGTAAAACACTGGAAAAAGCCGTTTTTACAATAGGGGACCTTTAAATACACATAGACACACATAAGTGTGGAGGAGGCGGCACTAACGGGACCCGATGCTCAGGCATGTGAGAGGGAACAGCTGTCATTAAGGGTAATCATCACCTGGCCGTTGCATAAAGAATGCAATGACTGGGCCCAAATGGGAGAGACACAGATTCGGCGAGCCAAGAAGGATGGCGTATGGGAGCGATCGCTGGGATGGTGATCACGGACAGACATTTTTGTTTATTTTTTTAGGAAAGTTTTTATTTTGTCTGTCGCAAGCACAGGGCACGCTTGTGTGTGTCGCTCCATAATGAATACAGCTGAGAGCTGGCTTTGAAACCGTTCTTCTGGTGTCCGCTTCATTACACTGGTGCCTGACCACGGACTGATTTAGTCCCTGCATATGACGGTGACATGGCGGACCAGACGGGGCATCGATGCTGGCGTCCAGTTGGGGGTGTCGAGAGTACAGAGGGAGTCTGCGTGGGCCGAGGTGCTGTGGAATTTGGCGGCCCAGAGATAGTGGGAGGCTGTCCATACTGGGTGGAGCGACCAAGCATGGCCATCGGCAGCCCATGGAGCAGGCGCTGTGAAAGTGGGCTTACTGAGGGCCAGGAATTTGGTGAGCAGGTGCAAAAACTCGTCAGAGGCCGAGCGAGCACTGGACATCTTAGTAGAACTGGAGTCACTGAGCGAGCACGGGAGGGAGTTGAAAGTCAAGTCCACCAGGAGTCTATTTGTGCAGAGAAAGTCCACACCAAGGAGGGGGGTGGACACGTTTGCAGTAACAAAGTCCCAGGTAAAACGCTGTCCGCCGATACATAGAGCCACGCTTCGCATACCAAAAGTCTGAATGTGGCTGCCATTGGCAGCTTCAAGGGCAGTTCTATGGCTCCCCGCCGCAACGTCTACAACGGACGCAGGTCAGATGCTCAACTGAGCACCTGTGTCGCAGAGGAAGCGTCATCTAGAGATAGAGTACATAAGAAACAACAAGCTAACTGTGCTGCCGACGCCCATGGCAGCTAACGAGCACCGGCCCTCCCATTTACACCCACTAAAGTTACATGCAGGCCTGCACCTTTTAGCTTTGTTCCCATACTGTGCGTGGTAAAAGCACAAACCTGAGGTTCTCCGTTGCTGTGCTACAGCGATGACGGCCACGGCAGATACCGAAATGTCTATGTGGGGGAAGAGTCCTGCGGACCGTGTGGCACTATTGACTATAATAATTTATAGTCAAAGACATTTCACAATATTTGTTTGTTTTTCTCTGCAGGAGGAGTTGTTATGGTCGACAATCTCTAATAGAAGCGTGGCATCAAATGAGGATGATACAATAGAACTAACCTTGTACCGTCAGAGGGCTCCTAAAGCAGCTTCTTCAGTACAACAAGCAGACGGCTGGAACACATCTGGTCTGGGGTTAGCAGACAGCTGGAACACATCTGGTCTGGGGTTAGCAGACAGCTTATCCCCAGACCAACTGGAACACGTGGAGCGTGGTCAGAGACCCCCCCTCAGAGAAGTAAATACAATGATGATGATGATGATGTTCTTCTTCCTCCTCTACTAACACATACTATCAGCTAACATATATCAACAACCATGTTGAATGAAAAAACAGATACAGTAGAACAAAATCTAAATTATTGTCACAATTACCAACATTAAAAGGACCAAATGCCCTTTCAACCTCTACTTTCTACTTTCAACCTCAGATCTCAGCCAAATTGGGTGAACCCATACTGCAGAACCACAGGTTCTGCAATATTAAGGTGAGATATTTACTTTTATGTTCATGGTATTCATCAAATGCTCAATGGCTCCATATAGAGTTTTTTTTCTAGTGTTATGTAGATGGACCGTACGGGACTCCAACCAGACAGATCTTTGCCTCTGAGCATGCGGTCCTGATCGGAGCGGGAATCGGAATAACGCCTTTCGCTTCTATTCTTCAAAGCATCATGTACAGGTAAGTCATGTTTCAGTACCGCCAAAGTCAAAGAACTGCAATAAATCAATATTCTTTATTTATCCAGGTAAAAAAAGATTCATTGAGATTTAAAATCTCTTTTCCAAGAGCGACCTGGCAAGAGGGCAGCATAAACAATGTTACAATAAAACAAACAGAACAGACAAAATACAACAAACACACTACAGCTGAACACAAATTCAGTTATAATGCATAACCAGGTAGTCTACATGTTCTAAAACGTTTTCAATAAAAGAGAAATTTAGAAACAATGACATTGATCAAGAAAACTAATTTATTGATCTTTTAAAATTGACTTAAATTTGTTCATATAATTTCAAGTCCTTCTGCACTTCATTCCAGGAGAAGGGGCAACGTATTTGAAGGCTCTTCTGCCTAATTCAGTCCTAACTTGAGGGACCAGCATCTGTAAGACATCTTGAGAGTGTAGGTTATATAGATTTAGGTTCCTACGCATATACAGTAAATACACAAATGGGTAGCCCAAGAAGAGATTTAAATATAAAAGTCAACCAAAGGGAAAGTCTGCAGGCAGATAAAGGACAATTTGCAGTAGCATACAGGGTACTGAAAAACAGACGTGCATCTGGGGCGCTTCTGGTGAGAACAATTTAGCAGTTTTCTAAATAGATTAACACATGACTGATAAATTGTTTTGTTTGGTCTCTTGTCAGTTGCCTTGCACATGAGTTAATTCCAGGGAACTGGAAATAAATTACATGATGAAGGTAAAGTTGCATCATGTTGTCTGCAGTTGTATCCATGTCTGTTCAGGTCCACAAGCAAACTATTATGTGTTCTGTATCGTTACAGAGCCTCCCAAGACAAACCTGTGGAAATGACTGGCGTCTTCATGTTGATGGTGACAACAATCGTTTGCTTTCATTTCTGTCAATTTGTCTGGACACGGAAACAATTAACAAGTTTTTAAATTGCATTTGCAGTACGCCCTGTACATTGTGCTGGGCGCTTTTTTGGCTTCTACAATTGTTAAGTACATTTTCTGCCTTAAAGACAAATGTATTGTCATTCCAAAAAAAGTGAAATGAGATATTCCTTCTTCAGCTTAACATGCCGTCCCTATGGAAATTGGTGGTGTGCGTGTGTGATGCTGGAGAATAATGAGCCCTAAGGGTTTATACACACATTAGATCTACATTAAAAATGCATATTACAATAACTAGGATCATTTAAATGAATGTGACCACATACACTTAACGATGAGTTCTCTGTGAAAGGCATGGAAAGTGATTCACACACTGGACAGAATAGTCCAAAACCCTCCTGAGAGGTGAACGTGAACCTGTTTTTAAGGGTTCAAAGGAGCAGGTCTGACTTCAGCGTTAACAAATGCAAAGGGAAGCTTTCTAAGATGCAACAAGTCATTTATTCTCCAGGTGATTGAATTTGAGGTCTTGCTTTTATAATATATCTTGCCTTCTTGCCTAACATCTTTACCAACTTAAAGATGTTTTTCCTCGTGAATTTGATTTCCTCATTCATTGGAATTTCAGTTTATCGAACATATGAGGGAGGCCAGCATCTGGATCCAACTTGACAAGAAAACATTCAAGGAGGAAGTGCAGGCACCATGCTTCTTCCTGATGCATGAAAGTGAGCCTACAGAGGCACTACAAAAATACAATTTGCTAAAACGCACCACAAAGATGAAAGGGAGATTATGGTACTCTTTGTGTTCATTTTTAAAAACAAAACATATGGAGACGTTTCTTCTTGAGATGGTCAATGATTTTTTTTTTTTTTTTTTGCATTTCAATAATTTAAATGAATTTTGATTAAACCTGTAAATCTGTTTTGTAAAGTTTTTAGTTTGCAAATAAAGGACTTAAAACTTAAAACATTATTTCCATGCACTTGTGTTTATCAGAGGGTTACAATCTCCATCAGTCCACTTCCATACAGTCCTTTATGGTATTACAAATAATTGCAAGCATTATCGACAGTCACTGCTATAAATTGAATGTTGTAATATAACTTTTATGCTATTATACAACAGAATCACCCACTCGGTGTACTAAAGGTAAACATAAAACCACCGAAGTATAGAAACATTTCATGTCGAATATTTCAGTTGAAACGATGATGCACAGAATAATTTGCAAGACATTATCTGGATGTACACAGTTAAAATTACACAACACAAACACTACTTCCATAGATGTTCTGACTCTTCTCCACATGAGGCAGGGGAGTCGTCCAGTCATTGATATTGTCCCGATAGAGAACGGTAGATTTGAGGTTCCAAAAATAAAAAAACAAAATCGGGCATCCTTCAGTATACTGGTGGCACAATGACCCAAGGCACATTCATTTGTGTATTTAAGTGTGTGCCAATCAATTCACTTGGACTTCATGAAGTACTTTCAGAGATAATTACATGTGAGGGAGTGCACAGCACCAACCACACTAATGTCCACCACTGATGGAGCATTAATTAACACTCTAAAATAACCTGTTTAACAGCTAACCACATGTGTAAATAAACCACGATAAAGGTTTGGTGCACATCATATTGCGCTGCACTATAAGTTATAAATAATTAAACTGGACCCAAAAGGTATCGAAGATATATGGCTGAAGGAATGCTACCTATCCATAAAAGGCACGTTGGCGGTAGAATGCAGGTCAACGTCGGTGCAGTAGAGGGATTAGAAAAGGTTTCCATTTTCTTTTTCTTCCCTTGTAGTCTTTACAGAGACATCAACACAGCCCACACGGTCTCCTCTCTTTCAGTTTCGCACTGACACAGAAACGTACTTCCGGCTCTTGGATCTTGGATATCAGGTTTTTTTTGTTGACATTATGTTGCTGCTCATTAAAAGCAGTTAAAAAATTTAAATAAAATAAAGAAGTAAAAACACTTTTTTGTTTGAACAATAGAATCCTGTCATAAAGAGTCATTATACCGGTGATAACCATGTGCCAGAGTTGTGCGTCAGTCCGCGTTATCGTGAAGCAAATGGGTCTTCTCGGTGGGCGCGGTGCTCGCACTACCATCTCCTGCGGCAGCCTCTTTACTGTCGTTTACCTGCATCAGGACCAGAAAGAAGGTTTTTAGTAGAAACTGACAATATTGAAAAGGCAAATGAAAATTACATTCACATTTTGATGATTCTATACACCCCGACATTATCAAACAAAATGTTGCCAATAAAAAAGTTCAGATAACATCTTTAATGGATTTGTACAGTTTGTAAACATGTAAACATTTGTAAACAAAACATGTTTATCATGTTATAGTTTGTGTTCCGATTTAAAAAGAAAAATATATATAAATCATTGTCAACTAACAGCCACATCATCTCAAGGAAGTTGTAAAAGTTGTGCCTTCTATTTACAAACCTCACGGTATTCCCAGATCCACTGAAAGAGAATAATTAGCATGTTTCCATATACTGGGGCAAGACGGTGACAGGGAGTTATCCATGGAGTTATTCAGTCAACATTTAGTTTTCTATACGAGTTGTTGAAAGCTGCTGCTTGTTTGTTTGTTTGTTTGTTTTTTAATTAAAACAGTTTTAATAAAAAAAATTCTGAAGAGCGGAGAAGAACGCGGGGAAGCAGTTCTTAATGTCTTCTCTGCAAAAGTTTTTATATTTGAATTAAATTAATTAGACCTATAATCCACAATATTTATATTTAAAAAAAAAATAGTGTTATATTTCTGGGTCCTAACAAATTACAGAAAAGAAATACAATTGGCTTATTCAAACAAACATTTTACTTAATATAGGCTACAGTTCATATCAACCTCAATCCGTCAACAAATGCTTAGCTTCCACAACGGCCATCAACACATACACTAATTCAAGTTAACCTTCATGGAATTGTGCATAATTTAAAAAAACAAAACAACAAAAAAGTCTAGAAAGATCTAGTACAATGACACACAACCTGCTCAAAAAAAAAAGGAAGAAAAAAGGGTACCACTCTTTAAATATTCTGTTCAGTATTTACAAAGATTACAAAGTTATGTCTATCACACAAATACGTTAAAAACAACAAGCTAACCATAACCCAACACAATGCTAATGCCACTGTAGCCTGGATTAATATACTAATTGTCAAAATTGCTATCTAGCTTACTAAAATGTGTTATTAACATTCTGTGGTCTAGTTATTTGGTTTGGGTTAATTTAGGCAAACTTAAGGCATTTTTGTTAATTCTTTGTACTGCATAGTGCAGAACCTTTTGCAGTTATTAGGGTAAAAAGAGATTTTTAACTGGTAGTATGATTGCTTTAAAATATTAATAGGTTAGAACTTTTATTATTTGGGGCAATATCGCTTCGAATAACTTTCTGCAATTGTAACATTAATAGTTAATTTACGTGTGTTAGTAATTTAATATAAGGCGATTGTGTATTGTGCTTATCTGGTGTTGTGCTGCTAGCTGTTTACAAGGTTGGCGTACATGGGCTTAAATTGTAATACATTACCTTTCAGTCAAATCATAACATTCATTTTCGTAGAGTAGAAATTCCTAATATTTTGTTATCAGCTCAAGTGGTAAATGTACAAGTGGGTGGATCAAAGTATGCACGTGAGTGTGCGTGTGTGTGGGTGTGTGTGTATGCCTTACCTACCTGAATCATTCATGACACATTTGTCCCTCAGTTTTTCTTGGTACGTAAGCCAATTACCAGCTCTTTATCTGCTGCCTAAAAGATGACCAAACTGTCTTTATCAGCCAATCAGCTAATCCAGGAAATAAACAGGATGTCATCATCTAATTCAATGGGCTTTTGCAGCAAGCTGTGAGAATAGCTGTAAAATATCTGGAGAGCGGCGTTTAAACAGGTGTTTAAAAGCTTGTAGTTGTATAAACCGATCGATGTGAGTTGGTATGCATGCAGTGCGTGGATTCCAGTGGATGTGGCCATGCAGTTAAAAGTGGAAACCATGCAAATTAAATTAAAATGACTGGATAAATCAAATAACAGGAGCTTTGTAAATTACAACCAGCCAGATCTCTTTGATTGGCTTGATTGACTTTAGAGTGCATCACAACTAATTGATCAACAGCCTAATTCCAATGTTGAATTAATCCAGACACCCTCATTACAACAACGAACCGTGAAAAAGATTTGTATCATTTGTAGATGGCTACTTTACGGGAAACCAGAGAAAACAATGCAATATAACAGCCTGCGTTGAGACGTGAAAAATTGTAGCCACATGTACTGTGATTGAGATCAACATGACCTATAGGTTTAGGAAGGTGACGATTTAACAAACCCCATGGTTCTTGTCTGATGTGTATGTCAACATAACATCCGTTTCCAACCTCTGGGGGGAAAAAAAACACGAAGAAAAAATATTTGTAATCCTTATCGACGTCAATAAAAGGTAAATCATTAGTGAGTCAAAACTATTTCATGGTTCTAATCTTGGCTTGTGTAGACTGAACAGCGATAGGCCGTGTGCCATGAAATGACTTTGAACCAATTAACCTTGTACAGATTACGTCCGATGGTTATCTGGACGCTGCTTCACATTTCACTGCTGTAGTGGGCAAAAGGTGAGTGTAAAGGAGCCCTTCAAGAGCCAGACACAAAGACAGTCCCTGGAGACTTTGTGTATGTCTCTCTCACACACATACACGCATTCATGCACACACACACACAGTGACAAACCAGGGGAAACAGCCAAGCCAATCCAGCACAGGGGGCGGATCCCCACAGTTGGGGTTGGGGTGGGGGGTTGGAGGGAGAGTTTTATCCAGCGCAGGTGTTACAGCTACTGGGCACATGGCACTGGTAAATGATAAATGATAAATGATCTGTATATAGCGCTTTTCTTGAGTACTCAAAGCGCTTTACAGTTCATGCCAACATTCACCCATTCACACACTGATGACCAAGGCTACCGTGCAAGGCTCCATCTGCTCATCAGGAGACATTTGGGGTTCAGTATCTTGCCCAACGACTCTTCGACATGCAGACAGGAGGAGCTGGGGATCGAACCACAACCTTCCGACAAGCGGACGACCCACTCTACCCCCTGAGCCACAGCCGCCCCCAATCATAACATTGCATACATGACCATTGTTGCAAAGCTTATCTGCTTTGATTGAGTTAGCTGGACACGGTACAGAACACCTGAAGAACAGCACGGCTAATATCGACCACAGGAACCTCCTTTTTTTTCACGTGCGAAGAACTCTGTGTCATGCTCTCGTTTGAAAGACCCAGTGTTAGACTGGACCCATTAGCAGCTGGACTCACAGTAACCAGAAGGTGTTTATTTACCTACAAAAAAATGACTTAACAAAATGACAGTTTTACATAAGTGTGAGACAGTGAGCAACTCTCCAGGGCCCTAGCAACAAACAGACAAACCTTACTCACACAGGTAATTAACCTGGATAATTAACCTGGAACAACTACAGGGGTGTACTTAACAACATTTAATAATTCCATATACTGCCCTGTAACATACCATTCTACATAATAGGGATTTTCGCCCCCTGAACTCAATTTCCCAGAAGTCAACACCTAGCCATCCAAGGTGTCATTCAAGGTGATTGGCCTATGACCTAGGGTGTGACCTATCAAGAGTGTAATCTTGTCTATAAATGCATAGCGGGCGCAAATCCAACGCAGTTAAGGGTGCGCAAAGCGGACGCAATCCATTCTTTGTGAATTCGCCCCTCTCTCTTTTATTAAAGACAAACCTTAGATCGGCTTCAAATTATCCCTCTTAGGTCTGCCCTTTTCTTTGTGTGCTTACACACATGTGCAGTCATCTCAAATATCGTGGAGGTTAGTCCGCCATTTCCCTCTTGTTC
>OMPB01111566.1:0-12160 GCA_900312615.1 Stylephorus chordatus | reverse complement strand
TGTAATAACATTTATCGGGGAGATTTTTCCCCAACTTACCATATATCGTCCAGGTAGATAGTGTGGTGCTGCTTTTCATTATGGTCATATGCCAATATCTTCCAACATATGCCAATATCTTCCAACAAATTCATATACCTATCATTTTCATGGTAGATATACAGAATATCATCATTTTTCTCAGTGTGGATTAACTTGTAGTATTGCTTTGAAAGGGGGAAAAATATGCTCACATCCTCAATTATTTTTTATTTATTTTTTGTTCCCTCAACGTGATGGACGTTAAGACCAATATGCTATCGCTACCTACAAAAAAAAGTGAAGAACAGGAAGATGCATTGTAATCGGGTAAGTACTAATAATCCCCATTCACTACCTAGATAGCACTCCAAAGGGTTTGTGTTACATTACAACACTTTGTCTG
The DNA here is from genome assembly GCA_900312615.1 of Stylephorus chordatus. NCBI lineage: Eukaryota > Metazoa > Chordata > Actinopteri > Stylephoriformes > Stylephoridae > Stylephorus > Stylephorus chordatus. The sequence continues at coordinate 11,736 of OMPB01111566.1, read as the reverse complement.
AGATGTAATTAGGAGGAGACGGTGAGCTGCACAGCTGTAGCTGCCATGGCAGCTGGCTGCAGGTTTAGGAGGATGACAGTCACAGGGGGCCTGTGCAGATCGGGAGACTGTGTGGCCACCAGCAGGTCTTTGAAACACTTCTGCAGCGCTACAGAGGGGTGAGTCACCTGAGCTCACCTCCCCTCCTGATCAGCCCAACCTTTATGTGCTCTCTGACCATTAAACCTGACCTGAGCTCTCATTCTGCATGGACACATTTAATTGGCTGCTGCTATAAGTGTCGCTCCTCTATGGGGGAACTAATCACCGCTGGTTTCTTAGCATTGCGTGAACTCAAAAAACAACAACTTTATTTTAGCTTTATCCTTTCACCCATTCAGCTCTGTTCATTATTTTAATCACCTGTCAAATAATGTCGGTCAAATGCATGCATGGTTGATGGTTAATGTGTTAGGATTCTGTGGCATTCTTTGATACAAATGTCTATAAAAGATCGAACAATTCCCTCTCCTTAATTTGAAATGATGAGTACATGTTAAATGGTTTACAAATAATCAATAATTACCTGATTGCAATTGCCTCAAAGAAAGTGAGAAATCTTATTAGAAAGTGTAATCGAGCGATTTGTATTAGACTTCCCAAAAAAAAAAAAAAAAAAGAGGAAAATTGATGATGATAAATAAAAATGTTATGTTTTATATCCCAGGTCGAGCCATCACTGCTGCCAGAATTAGGTGTTCAGTTCAGACTGGCAGGCAACACTACTACATTATTATTTTCCAAAATAAAGTGATGCGAGTATTAGCCTACGGTACATGTCAACTAAGTAGGCCTACTCATTAAAGTTCATAAAGGTCCCCCAATGATCTTACATTAGGATTTGTTCAGAATTCATTCTTTGCAGAAATTCAACAAAGTGCCAGCCCTTCTAGAGTAGACTATCAACAAACAAGCCTGTAGGTAACGTGAAGTATCGCTCTGCCGCCGTAGCACAACAGAGAAGATAGGTCCACACAAAATAAAAGAATAGAGGGGTAATTTGACTTCTAAAATGACGCTATAAACACTCCAATTCACCCCGCTAGACTGTTGTCACATTTTATTAGCTTTGGGTGCACTGTGTCTCATCTCATCTCATCTTCAACCGCTTATCCGGGGTCGGGTCGCGGAGGTAGCAGTTTCAGAAGGGGGCCCCAGACTTCCCTCTCCCTGGCCACATTAGCCAGCTCCGACTGGGGGATCCCAAGGCGTTCCCAGGCCAGCGTGGAGATATAATCCCTCCACCTGGTCCTCGGTCTGCCCCGTGGTCTCCTCCCAGCAGGACGTGCCTGGAACACCTCCCTAGGGAGGCGACCAGGTGGCATCCTTACAAGATGCCCGAACCACCTCAACTGGCAAGGAGCAGCGCTGAGTCCCTCACGGATGACTGAGCTTCTCACTCTATCCCTAAGGGAGATGCCAGCCACTCTCCTGAGGAAACCCATTTTGGCCGCTTGTATCCGTGATCTTGTTCTTTTGGTCATGACCCACCCTTCATGACCATAGGTGAGGGTAGGAACGAAGATTGACCGGTAGATCGAGAGCTTTGCCTTTTGGCTCAATTCTCTCTTCGTCACAATGGTGCGGTACAAAGAACGTAGCACTGCTCCCGCTGCTCAGATTCTCCGGCCCAACTCCTGTTCCATCTTCCCATTACTCGAGAACAAGACCCCGAGATACTTAAACTCCCTGACTTGGGGTAAGGACTCATTCCCTACCCGGAGTAGACAATCCTGCTGAGAACCATGGCCTCAGATTTGGAGGTACTGATCCTCATCCCATTCGCTTCACACTCGGCTGCGAACCGATCCAGTGAGTGTTGAAGGTCACACCTCGATGATGCCATTAGGACCACATCATCTGCAAACAGCAGTGATGCAATCCTCAGCCCACCGATCTGCAACCCCTCCCCGCCATGACTACGCCTCGAGATCCTGTCCATGAATATCACAAACAGGATGGGTCAAAAGGCGCAGCCCTGGCGGAGGCCAGACGTTCCCAGCTCACCCTCACTACCCGTTTGGGCTTGCCAGGTCTATCCAGAGGCTTCCCCGGCCATCTGACATTGTGCACATGGGTGCACTGTGGAGTGTTTAAATAGAGTTTAGTAGTGTCTGCTTCTGGTACCATAGGGTTGCACTAGCATTAGCATTAGCCTGTCTGCCCAAGTGCGCGACTGCGTGCACTGAGCTGAAAAAGGCCTCCATCAATGAGAATCATCATGGCTAAGTCGAAAATGAGGCTCTATGTCAAAAATTCCGAACTTGCATTTTCAACTGCAACCAGGAAGCTGAATACATATCCTGCTGCAACATGACAGGAATTCATGAAAGCCTTGCGAAAGTTGGGCAGTCAACGTTGATTCCGTCGAAGCATATTTGTTGTTCTGCTCTCCAGGGACTGTTTAGGCAGATCGTAGTGGGAGTTGGCTGTTTTCGCTCTTGTTTGCCTGCAGTTCCCTCAGAGTCCAACAGGTCAAACACACCACGCATGGCGGGGGCTGATATATTCCATGAGAGGGTACTGGTTACCCTCAAGTAATTACTGTAGCATCCTGATGTTTGGGGTTGTTTTCCTGTTTTGTTTGTTCTCTTGATGATTTCCCCTGGTATTTCTTTCAAAGGAGGGACAATGTGTACAATTATTTCTTTATATTTGTTTTTCATCACAGGCCAAATAAGGGATAATTAGCTGTGCATGGCCATAAAGCCTTATTCAGAAGGCTTAGCTGTAACTGGACACACTGGTTACAAGTGGCAAGATTAATGCTAGGAGAAAACAAATCAAGTATTTTATTTGCAATTAGTTTTTTGGACTATTGTTCATATTTTACGTTGTGCGTCCAAGAATGAAACAAAGTTTACATCCATTCCAAAAATATTTTCATCATTACAAGCTGTATACATAAGATAAACAGACACTGGATGGACATGAGACTGATCTTTTTAGTAAATACATAAGCGTCATTTCATAAAGGTATATATTTCAACGGGACCTCAACTCTTCATTGAATACACATGAAAACTCTTTCTATTACATTAAGGACAGGCGTACATAAATCCTCTGCTGAGCGGCGCGGCTTATTGGAATCCATTGGTCGTTGCATTCTGAATGCATCACTTGATGCTGCTGGTCCAAGCCCTTGGTATGAACAGCACTCTTCTGACTCCTATCTTATGCCTCCACACAGCCACAGGCCCTCCTGGTCCCTGATTACTTCCTTCCACACGGCAGAGCAGACTCAAGAGACCCTGAGGATGAGTGTGTGTGGGAAACGTAATCGTTTTAAAACTTTAACAGCACACTCCTCATCATGGTGAAGTGTGAGGCACCAGGAAAGGGCACAGGTCACCGGAGCTGTGAATAGGCCTCATCAGCGAGGGTGAGGGTTCACGTTCTTCTATTAGTTACACTAGAGTCACCCCCTGCGACCCGAGGCAAATAAGCCGCTTAATGCAATTATTTGCAATCACTGAATGTGGTATTCATTATAACATATTTTTTCAATATCGCTACATAATTTCTTATTGTTCACATGAAAAAGCCACACTCTCCTTTAAAGTCTGATTAAACTTCCAAATTGTACCATGAAATCGAGTCTTATTATGGATTGACCCATGCTGAGAGAGAAAATGGCACAATGTCTATTCGGCTGATTTGGAAGTACAAGCTTTTGAAATGCATCACACTAGTCGTATCATAAACAATTACAATTATTACATCTCATTCTTCAGGTTTTTTCTTTTGGTAGTTTGTGCACCTTGCCAGTCGTAAAGAGCCACCACTACCTGTTACCTATAGGTGTAAATAGACAATAGATAAGGTGTCTGGCACAAGACTGAACAATAAAAGAGCAGTGCTATAGAGAGGAAGAGCAGACCAATGATTATGCCAAATTTTCCTCCTGGAGTCTATCCATACATCTGTGTTTGTCTGATTACGCTTTCGAGAAAGTGAACTGCACTCGTTGGCCCCGTCTGTTTGCGGCTTTAAATGCTATTTGGTGATGCAAACCAAATAGCGGACTAAGTAGCAATTCCTTCACGCTGCTATACATTATTTTTTTATTTTTTTATATCGTTGTTGTTGTTGTTGTTTTTTTACTCTGCATATTTCTGCCTTCCAGATAGAAATGCAATTAAGCTGAACGGTTTTATTTCACCGCAAAATCACTTGAGTAGATGCAATTACAGAGTGGATGTTTTGATGAGAAGCACAGAACTTATCGAATTTTGTTACGGCTGTGGCCGTACCCCGGCAGAACTCCCAGTGTTTATTGTGTTTCCCCCTCCCCTGTGTTTCCAGTGCTCCGCTGTCTGTCTCTCCTGTTTATGTGTGGGTGTGGTTACTCTTCCTCACTCCCCCAGCTCCCTGCTCAGCACACCTGCCTTCAATCAACTCATCAAACACAGCAGTATATCAACCCCGGTTCTTCAGTCACTCATCGCCAGATTGGTGTTTCAGCCAGTGTGGTAGATACACTTCAGGCCCCTTAGAATTGTAATTGTAATTACGGTAATTACATGTCCTGTGTTTGGGTCAATCCTGAGATCATAACAGAATCTATCCATAATAAACTTTTACGTTGTAGTCTTTTTATTTTAATTTTATTAGGATAACCCCTTGAGATGGACCATCTCGTTTTCGAGGGGGTCCTGTCCATCACACTCACATTCACACACCTATGGGCAATTTAGAATCACCAATTAACCTAACCTGCATGTTTTTGGTCTGTGGGAGGAAGCCGGAGTACCCGGAGAGAACCCACGCAGGCACGGGGTGAACATGCTCCACACACAAGGGTAAATAAAACAATACTATACAATATAAGGTTTGAGGTAGTGTTGTGAGCATGGGTGTGTGATATTCCCTCACCTTCTACACACCACATGTAATATATCACTATCCTGGCGACCTCTGCGTTGTCATTGTCTGAAGAGAGATTAATCCCGAAGCCTGATAGCAAGTATGCAATCTCCTCCGTCACTCCCAAACGGGCAATTTGGAGCGTTGGCACAACTCCCAACACCAGTACCAGAGCAATCTAGTCCAAGGAAGTAATCTCCAATTAGAATTCATGATGCATTCATGGATAAGTAGCATGGAAGTTAATGTGATGCTAATGTGTTCCTTATCATCTAAAAACTATCTTACACACACACATAGTGAAATATTTACCTGGTAAATGGCAATAAATGAAACCACACCAGATATTGCCAACTTGAGTGGAAAACGGAAAACTAGTTAAAAGAAAATGGAAAACGATGTAAAATAAAAAAATTAAAATGCTAATTGATAATTTGATTGATAAATTGATAAAATGCAAATGATAATTTCAAGAAGGAAAAAAAAAAGTGAAAGGAAGTTTATTGCGGACAGATTTACCGTCCTCTGGTGTATAAATGTAAGACTTTGCCCCATCAAATATCCTTTGACTCAGACTTGGTTTCTCTGCGCTTGATATGGTAAAAAGACAAACATGCAGAGTTAAAGAACAACATTGATGGATGATCTACGCGGGGTGACGGGTGGCATTCAAACGTTGTTTACCCGGCTGTCTCAAATACAAGTCCGTTGAATTGAAGCCAAGATATTGCCGTAAAAAGAGGAAATCCTCTTTAAACCTTCCAGGTTACCTATTCCCTATGACGACATCAGGAAATTATCTGCAACAACATCTGCCCTTTCTTGCTGCTCATTTGCATCGCAGGGTGATTCATCTAGAGTCGATATCTCCATCTTTACAATGGAGCCAGTATCCCACTTTATTATTGATGCAAGGCAGGGGGATACCCTGGTGTGTGTGTGCATGCGTGTGTGTGTGTGTGCTTGTGTGTGTTTAGCATGCAATCTGTGGTATCTGCACCACCGTGGTAATGGAGAGTAAGATGACAACACAAGAGCTTTACAGACAAACCCATGCGGTCAGCTCGCAACCTTCCAAGGTAATCGCAACACACAGCAATACGCTAAATGGTAATGTTTTAAATTGACCTAAAGACAACAGCTGCATAACCACACGCTAATATAGAAAACAACGTTGTGTCTGCACCTTAACAGGACGTTGTTCTCACCTAATGCTGGACGGTTTCATCTTCTTCAGGATTTTCTTGACATAATCTTTGTAGTAGCTGCTGTTTAGATCCTAGGAAACGGTTAGAGTTACAACAGAACCAATTTTTATAAATGGATGACTAGATAGATGGCCCGTAACATGTTCTGGGACATCTTTGTCTGAGAATACACATTCCATGATGGTGGCCATTCTTAATAAAGGAAGGGCATCCTTTATATGTAATCAACATGACTGGGGTGAGGTCAGAGGTCAGTAATACTGTATCGATCCATTTAATAACAGTATAACCGTGTAAATGTCCATAAACGTTTCTACGGAGCTCGTGTAAGCGAGCTACTGATTACGCAGTCCCACTCTTTTGCTTCCAATCCCTTTATTTTAATCACATGTAGTCGGAGAGACGAGCCTCACTCCGGCTTTGTCCCCGGCGTGCAGAGATTAGCATCAAATAAACACCGCATTGTGCCTTCTTGGTGAGAAAACAGCGAAACCTTTTCATAATGTGATCAGGAACATAAGGCAAACCAATTACATCAAATCTGCTTAGAATGATCAGACCAACAGTGGGCCCACCTTGGAGCCGGCCTCTCCGTCTGCCTGCATTGTGTGAGCGCGGTAAGCCCCTTTATTACTAGGCTGCTTATGACCGTCTCTCACATGCACAGAATCAGAAGTGCCCATTAGTGGTTGTTTTTCTTCTTCATAGTCCGGTGTTATTTAAAGCTACACAAGTGCCATTTAAAACTAAATGGGAAATTAATTTGTTCATTTGTTATGTAAGCATGTTGCATGTTATGTAAGCATGTGGCATGTTGCATACGCGGCCCACCTTTCTTATCAAGATGGACCAAACAAGGAGAGCTGCTTGAACTTACCTCACAAGCATTGTTTTTCTCCGTCCCTTTTAAGCCCTTGAACAGGAGCAGCGGATACTGGAAACTAAGGAATGCTAAACAGGCTATTTGTGGAAGGCTGGAGAAAAGATAGTAATGCTTGTGAAGCTGCAAAGAAAAAAGAAAAGAAAGAATTTGCATCAATTAGGAGTTTTGACCACTTGGTAGGAAACATAGATAGAAGGTGCTTTGTGTCCTGAAATTCGTGCTCGATATGCCGAATGTTTGCATGTGTGTGTGTGTGTGTGTGTGTGTGTGTATATATATACACACACCAATATAAAAATATTTCAACTACGCTCTAATCGCAAGGTGTGACAGCCATATGGATGAACCCTAATATATAATTTGCCTAATAAAAATCCCTACTATGTTTAATCCTTACAGGGTTGTGATGTTTATGAGGAACATTTCTACGGAGAGGGCTTTTACTGTATATCCCTAAATAATCTTTCATTACACATGGCATCCATTTTGATTAAATGCTGAACTGCTGAACTGAAATATTCTAATATCATCAGTTGATATGTATCCCATCCGTATTCTGGGTTAAGTAGCTACACCACAGTCATACTTTCCTTTCTATATTCACTGTTTAGGGGATTTAAAAAACGTCTCGAGGCTCCGGAGATCCCTTTAACGGTCTCTTCAACCTAAGGCGAGTGACAGCACACAGGGTGGTCGTGCCATTAAAACACAAGGTGATGACACCTGTATATAACGCAAACCTGGGGAGCAGCTTCAATGGACGGACTCTAAACTGATTAACTGTGGCAAAGCCTATTCATCAAGAGCAGCAGACAGTACAACCAACTCTTCTGAGGCCATTCAATGCACCCAGACCACCACAATCACAGCATTCGCACCAGGTCTAGGGGGCTGCGATGCATGGTGAGACTGGGGACCAAAAAACACGAACGCAACCAGACGGCCTCGTGCTGATCAAACTAGGACAGCAACTCTTTTCACAAATCAGGATGTCTCCATAACAAAAATGAGTGAGTGTGTCTGCACAAAACCCTGCCACGTTTTTCAACAGATAAACTAAATAGTGATGAGAGTGACAGTCCAGAAAAGCTACTGTATGCATTAACATGAGGCTGAACTCTTGACTGGGCACTTTTCTTACCTGAGGGGTTTTGGGGCAGTCGATTTTCTGCCACACCAGGATACTGAAGTGTGTCCATGACAACAGGCTACCAAGCACGTAGCCAACTTTGTTATGTAAGGTACCACATGCCAGGAGAGGGTAGCATAGCGCGGGGTAATACAGCAGGGCCAGAATCATCCAGTTTTCTGAATATACAACAGATAGATTGAGAATCAACAACGTGGGAGGATCCGATATCAAAAACAATCCCACACTCTAAAACCTGTGATTATTATTTTTTTATTGCAGGGTCAAACTGCCCCAACATGTCCTGTCCTGCTGTCTTTGTAGTGTTTCAGGATTGAGTGGAATCACAGGGGCCTGACGTCTTAGAAGAACTTAGAAGACATCGTATATTATTTACTACCAACAAAATATAGAAATTATACATTTATTTTATATCTATTATATTTTAATAGGCTATATGTTAACAATTACACTCAATACGTGAATTAAAAATATATAAATCCAAAAATCCAATTACATTAATAAAATAGTCGGTCTAATATGTTCTCGATGAGATATGGGCTTTAGTTGTTTAGAAATACGAACATGATCTAGTCTATTGTCCCAGGAATCAAAGCTTTGTTTCTGGGCAAATGCCAGCTTTTTCAAAGGGGAAGAATATCACATTCATCCAACACATTTAGAAGAAAAGTGTCACATTTGCCAGTACGATCATTTCTGACATAAGACCCAAGCGATCTGGAATAAAACATCGAGCAGTATGTGTCTTACGCTGGCAAACAACAACCAATAATTATCTTACAAGTGCACGATACACAAGATAAAACCCCAGCACAGCAAAAGTATTTACGGTGAAACCCTTTTCTCCACAGATGTGCTCCGTGAATCTGCCCGACGTGAAGAGCAACTGAATTTGACTGAAACGAGAGAAGCGGTGGCGAAAAAGTAAAGTAAAGGAAAAAGTAAGACGAGCCCCTCACGTTTGTTCTCCGGGTCTGTGATGAAGGGCAGGGGGTTCGGCGATATCACTATGCCGCATAGTTTGCAGAAGAGCACTCCAAACACAGCCACTGCCAGGCCCTTGTGCTGGGTGTGGTCCAGGAAATTGACTGGACTGTGGATACAAGGTAGGTATTTAGAGCTGGGATGTTACCAACTACAGTTCAGAGTTATGGGGCCTCCACGTACCACACATAAAAGCAATAATCTGTTTCACCACACATTGAGAAATGTTTTGTTGCATCCCGGGACCACGTGTGACAGAAAAACAGGAACTCACCTGAGTAAACCAGGGAGTCCTCTCTGGCCGTCGGCCAGCTTTGTTCGCCTAGCTAAGAGTGCTAGCACTAGCATCACCACCAGCTGCAACACAGAACAGACACATGCAGTGGGAGTCATCTCTGAACTGAGTACAAGGTGCCCCACCCCTGCACACGGCCACCACCCTAGACCTCCATCAGTATGACATCCAGGTCACAGGAAAACAAACCTTGTGGCTCATTAAGATTTCCCCTGGGTCAAATCTGAATGAACCTTAATCAGTCAGGATGACGGGCCATTGAAAGAGAGTTCAACGACCTGTCATGACCCATAACACGTTTAGGAAACATGGGCCTAGGCAGCTGTCTATGTCTGCCAAGATGGGTCAAGTACTAGAGGTCTATCTAAGCAGAAGTAAAAGGCAGATCAATTAAAGAAGTATTTTGGCATCAATTCAACTATTTGAGGATTGTAAGTGACAGGTCTTAGCCCAGGTAAATGACATACAATTAACTTTTTTAATAAAGGCCAGGATCTGATCAAAGCAAACTTTAGCCAAATTAATTATACCTTAAATACTTTTACTATATTAAGGGGCAGTTAAAAGATTTATTGAAACAGTGTACACAATACACCGTACAGCACAAATGACATCACAGATCCCACTAATGACAGTGAACTATAGTGAATCCCATTGGAAGTAGCAATGGGCTGGAGCCAAAATGGCACCATATTATTGATATACACTCACAGATATAGCGGTAATGCAAATGTGGTAGAGTCTGTCGTCAGCTGTGGGGTCACATGGTGGGATTAATCTGGAGAAAGAAAGAAAGAACAGAAATGGTGTAAGAAAAACTATAATCTTTATATTCAGACCTGGGTCAGAGAGCACAAACCGCAGCACTAAACCTCCACAAATGGTCAGAAGACCATTCAGTGCTGAAGACGTTGCCATCGAAATCGCATACCAGAGATTTGCATTTAAACGGATTGGTTTCAGCATGACACAGGGAAACAAAGGCCTGTGCTCCATTTCACGTCCACCCGAGGACTCAGAATGCTTGCGAACGGGACACCAAATAAAGCCCTCGAGCAGCTATCAGATATTGTGTGATGTGAGGGCGCTTTTTTTTTTCCAGGGTGGGCTGGTTTCAGTGTGGTCCCAACACCTTTTACAATAAGTATTTCTTATGATCATACAGAGTATACGCGGCGTCCTGGATGGATGCCGTTTACCTCCCCTACCTGTCCTGACTGTGGATACTTTGTGTAACTTGGCACTTGTTTCTCTAGTGTACACAGTGGCAGCAAAGCAGACCATTTGAAGATTTAAGGCTCCATCAGAACTTGAATGTGTATAGTCAGGGATTTAACAGCACAAAGCTTTCGGAGCTTGGACACCCTGGGTAAGAGGAAGAAACAGCAGGACGCTTGGACGTTTGGAGCACGAGCCAAATATTATCAAGCTTACAAACTAAGCCTATTTGCAGGCAATAGAATTGAGCACCACATAGAGGGAAGCAAACTTCTCCTTTAATGTTTTAGTCACATAACAAACTATAAATTACAGAGTAAATAAACAATTCCATCGCTCCACTACTAATTCAGCCATCAAATCCTTTTGAAAGTCCTTTTCTTTTACTCTGGGTCAATAGTAACGATACTCTTTCTAAGAAAATAAGGAATTAATATGAGATCCAGGGATATTAAAATAACCAGAAACGGTTGCATGGAAGCCCTTCTAGCCTATCAAAATGTACCTGTAGGGGCTTCATGTTTTCACAACATGATTTACAGGCCTGTTTTGAATCTAGGGTCCATCTTTGTTCATCATTAATTGACCCTTTTCTTTCTAACTAAGCACTTTTATTCTATTTTTGACCGGCTGTGCATTTTCAAAGTTAAAGCTAAATGTAAGGAGTTTTTGTGGTAAACTATTAACATGAAATATAACATTACTTTGAATGTGAGACATCAAAACATAAGTTAAAGTCTCTTGAGTTGCCGATTCGCCATATCAGCTCAGTTGTACAGCTGCTCAATAGCACTACGGTAGCAGAGACTACGAGTTCTGCTGCTGCAGCGACTACATGATAAACACATGATCAAAAATGTGTAAAAGTGAAGGGAAAACACAACTGCACTCTTCCTAAAATATCACAGCACTAGTGAATACATCGTTTTGGAGGATTTGGGTGGGAGTTGAATTTAAACCAACCTGCATCTTGCAGACAGCTACAGTAGGCCTCCAACACCCCATAATATTCTGATTCAACTAAAGGTAAATTTAACTTGGTCATCCTTCCAAGCTGATAAACTTACAGGTGAAAAGAAACTACAGCATGTAT
>OMPB01111565.1:0-13451 GCA_900312615.1 Stylephorus chordatus | reverse complement strand
AAAAATACACTATAATACAAGTCAGATATACACATTCAATATACAGTCTAATATACACAGGCAAAAAGAAATACACTTCATACAAATATAGAACAATAATAATTCACCCTCCCACCCCATCTCACCACACACACGCACACACAAATAAAGTATCGAATTGCATATATTTCTCATCATAAAGACTCGGCTAGTTTTCTTCCGAGCTCTTCAAGCCAATTTAAGGCGGCGGTTGTTATGCTGTCTGGCAAAGCGTTGAACAAAAATATCTTAAAGTCCAGTGCCTTTGCACACTCACTCTCAATGCTGAGCACAGCTACTCAACCACTCCATTGTTGACCGCAGGTGATTTTGAACAAGCTTCAAGGTTGAGAAGCTGCGCTCACACCCAGTACCACCACTTACTGGCAAAACAGCTGCAATCTTGCACAAACAAGTTCCTTAAAAGGATTCAGAAACCTGACCAAGTCAATCAAAGTAGAGGGATCCTCTTTTCCATTTGCCCCATTTCCTTCAAAAAGTATTTTTTTTGCCTGATTTAGCCATCTGCTTCTGCCAATAAGAAAACCATTTCTTCCTTCAGGAAGTTGCTGCTTGATGGGTTCAGAGCCTGTATCCCCCCCATTATGTTATTATCACTTTGAGAAGCGTTTCTCCATCTCATCCATTATGGAGTCAATGATAGGAAGGAACATCCCCCCCTACCCCCCCTAAAAGCATCTTTGCAGTCAACTTGTGTGCTCTGTCTGCTTGCTGTCTGTGTGGCACCTTTCAGTTTGAAATGTTGCAAGTACCACACATTTCAATTATTGTATTCCACAACTCATTGAAGTTGTCCTCCTCATTGCGGTATTCCTCAAAGGCCTGCCTAAGTGCCTCAATGAGCATGTCAGATAAAAACGTTGTGTCACCTAGGACTTTTCTGAACACTCCACGTAGCCCTATGAGATTCAGGTCAACTTGACATAGTACAGTAGCCCTCGTTGCCTCTACAGCTCTGGCGGGAGCGAAATTACTTCCAGCACTGTCATTGCGACAGAAAACCTATCCATAAGGTTTCGACATGCAATGTAGCGGCAGGCCCATCTAGAGTCGCTAAGTCTTTGTAGTTGGACCAGTGGACCACTGAACATCTTTTTGTATTTCAAGCCACTTTTGATGGACATATGAGCGTGACATGAATACATCTTGCTCTCTGTATTCCAGCCCCATACTTCTCCAAGCAGGGAATTATGTTATTGGCTAAACTGCCACCCAATGTCAGCTGATCTCTTCCGCGACCCTTTAGAGGTTAAGCGGTAAAGAAAATGGATGGACGGATGGCTAAACTACCTGCATCCAACTGTTTTGCTTTCCGGTACTCAAGGAAGCTCTCCCGTACCATATACTGTACCATCGTAATTGTACCATATGTCTAAGGGACTAAGGGACATCTGCTCCTTTTTGCTCACACCTTTACTCTCCTCTGCTATAACTGAGAAGTGCTCACTGGTTTAATAGACTGGAATAAGTTGCTACTTTAGATTAGGTGCTGCAGTAAGTTTAGAAATGAGTAGTTAAATATTTATTAATATATTTATAGCTCATTTGCAACATGGTAACAAATAATTTATAAAACAAGAGTACATAATCAGTTAACACTATTACAACTTGTGTATTTTTTTATACTGTAGGTCTAAGTGTGCATCAGCTAATGTTTTACAAATTACTTATAAGCTATTTTTATTCCTTGCTTGTAATTCATATATAAATGTTGAACTAATATGAGTACTAATGATGTACTAATCAGATGCTAACATCTATAATATAATAAGCCATCACTAACTAACTGCTTGTGAATGGCTTACAGTATAAACAAAAGTTATTATAAAGTGTTACCATTGTATTTTATATAAAAAATAATTATATATATATGGGAAGTCTAGGTTTGTCATGGTTTTAAATATCTAATTTGTTTAAGCTTAAAATCAACTGGTCACCAACATTTGCCAGGAGTCATTTTTAGAGACTTAATAATAAATACAATTGATTTCAGCTTCTTAGACAATCAAATAGACACTGTTTGCTCTTAACGTGGCCAAAACAAGCAGTGGTGGAAAACCAGGTTCAGAAAGTGAAAGTAGTAGCATGTTGTGTTTCACCAACCGACCAATTTTACTGCTAATAATAATAATAATAATTATTCATCTTTAAGAAAAGTATGAATAATACATTATATTTATTTTTCAAGGTACTCAAAGATGCTTTACAGGGAAAATAATAAATAAATAATCAAGATAAAATGAAAGAAGTAATAGGGGGGTAATGGATAAAAACATGTGGGATCAAGTTTAAACATTAAAAGCAATTTTGAAGAGGTGGGTTTTGAGGGATGATTTGAAAGTGGGGAGTGAGGTGGAGTCACGGATATGTTTGGGGAGGAAGTTCCAGAGGGTTGGGGCGGTGATGGAGAAGGCTCTGTCACCCCAGGTTCGGTACTTTATACTGGTTGGGGGTATCAGAAGGTTTGCGTCAGCAGATTGGAGGGTACGGGAGGGAGGTAGGGGTGGAGGAGGTCAGCGAGATAGGAGGTCAAGTTGTGGAGGGCTGTGAAGGTGGTGAGCAGCATTTTAAATTGTATTTGTTGTATGATAGGAAGCCAGTGGAGTTTTTGGAGGACAGGGGCGATGTGATCTCTGGTACGGGTATGAGTGAGCAGACGAGCAGCAGAATTCTGGATGTATTGAAGTTTGTCGGGAATTTTGGTAGGTGTGCCATAGAAAATGCTATTGCAATTTTGAGGTGATGAAGGCGTGAATGAGGGTTTCAGCAGCTGAGAAGGACGGGGATGGGCGAAGGCAGGCAATGTTTTTGAGGTGGAAGAAGGCTGTTTTTACTGTGTGCTTGTGGTTCAAATGAGAGGGTTGGGTCGAAAATGGCACGAGGTTGCAGATATGTTGGGATGTGTGTACCGTGGAGCCGTCGATGGTGAGAGAGAAATTGTGGGTGGATTTGGTGAGAGATTTAGGTCCAATGATAAGTATTTCAGACTTGTCACAGTTCAGTTTGTGGAAGCTTTTTTGCAGCCAGGTTTTTGTTTCTGTAAGCCTAAGTTAAGTTGCACATGTGGGTTTTGCGGGTTAACAAATCCAGATGTGTGACTCAGAATATTGTGATAAAATATTATTTCCTACCAAAGTTCCACTTCTGCTTAGAACATCAATTTCTTTTCAAAACAAAACCGTCAGGTTCTCGGTGCAGTTGTTTCTAATTTGATATATATCCTAATCTATCTCATAAGCAGTTTCAACAGAAAAATAAACATCTGTCTGTGCTGTGCAGTAAACTATGTCCATAATTAACCCCAATCAGATGCTGAAATATCACAACATGAGAATGGAATAAAACAATGAAAACAAGGGAATATAACAATTCATTTTATTGTATTTTTTTTCCAGACAGACACATCAATTTCTGGACCACAGTAGAGGATGGAAACCTTTCACAAAACATTTTTGTCATTATTATTGTTATTATTATTTTTTGAAAATACAAATATAAAATTAGACTTTCCACATTTGAAACATGAGAGACCCCCAGCCATTTAGAGTATATTTTTATAACAGGGCTTGAGGAGCCCCAACTACACCCTGAAAGATGCTTTCAGTCAGGTTTCAGTCAGCTCTGTCCGTCTCTCGCCATAAAAAGTTGGTTGGTATAATAATAATAATTTAAAAAAAATAAAAAATAAAAAAAAAGGTTAAGTGTTAGCAATGGACAAGGCAAATCAGGAACAGACAGCACTGAGGAGAGCGTGACACCCATCTGCTCCGCCTCAGCATGACCCCTGAATTTACATGGAAGCCTCTCACACTGAAGCAAACTGAAGACCTTCCAGGCTTCCTTCTATGTAGTTTACACTAACATCCGACCGGAAAAGAAAAAGAAAAAAGACAACGAGAAGATGACTGTTGATGAGATGTCACCTGTGATAATAACACAGGTGTAACAGGCGTGATAGTCTTACTTTGACGATGACAGTTGTGGCTACTAAGTCAAATGTGTGCGCCTGAAAAAATACACTGCGGAAGAGGTCCTTCTAACTGTATGTTGTTGTTGTTTACATAAATGAACATGGGATAAATGGTGGTTTGAAATAAACAGAAAAAAAAGACATTGTAGAAAATAAAGAGAATAGGCATGGCATTAGTTAAAAGCTTTGAATGCCTTCGTCTAGATCTATGGACATAAAGAAGTCTTTTCTATACCTTGAAACAAAAGGGCTTAAGCTTCAGTTGGTGATGTCATTGTGATAGAAATCTGATGGGGTTTTCTGTGACGTAAGCACACTTTTTTTTATGACTAGCACCAATGTGACAAAATATTATTTTGGGGTTCACCACTTTCTCGTCAATGGTTCCATCGGCTTGTCAAACTTATCTTTCAGCTCTGGGAGAGAGTTTGTATTCATAAGACAGATACAAGTGCAATGAAATGCAACATCAAGTGATTCTGGTATAAGGGTGGAACTTCCTTTTGTTCATTGGATGTAGTGTTAGTAGCACTTGCCTTCAAATTCAAGTTTAAATGGATTTAGTAGTAGCTACCAATCAGGCTGCAGTTGTTGTTTTTTTTGATAATATTATTAGACCAAATAAAACCTTTTCTACATGGATCAACTAGTCTAGTGAGATGTGTAACATTCATTAGCTGTAAAACGCCGCCAGTACATAACACAATTACAGCAACAGAGCCATGCTACCTTAAAGTCCAAGCTACAAGATAACATTTCAAATGAAAATGATCGATCAATAAAGAATAAACAAACAATTCCATGATGTTAACATCATCAAACAAAAAGGTTAGTTATAGTTCAAGAGCTCTGAGGCATTATCATAGTAAAAAGATAAAACAATGTGTTACTTTTAATAATTATTTGCTAGTAGTTCTATTTTAGATAATCCCGACTATAAAAGTAAAAAAATCTACTAGAGAGATGATTGCTTACATACTACATTGATTTGTTTATAATCAACGATAAACCAATTAAGGGACAAGGCTGTGACTGTATTGGACTTTTTTTTTATTTTAAATATTCAAATAGAAAGACACATAAGATAAAAACCTTTATATATTTCAAATAACTGATTCTTAAATTGTGTCCCTAAGATGAGGTCTACACACTCCCACCCCCATTAAAAAATGTGTTATACATTTTACTAACTATTTGTATTAAATCTGGCATTGGTATTTCCTTTATGCTGCTAATTTCTCATTAAACTATGATATGGAATTGAAAAAGGACAATGTAGGAGGTTACAATGACAACTTTTTTGTCACGTCTTTTGTGTAAATAAATTGAATCCCTCTAAATTAAGAGATTTCACCAAATAAGTTAGATAACATGTAGCACATTTTAAAACATGACCGTTTGTTTTTCTTCAAACATTTACTATCCTTTAATGCAGACCACGCTCATATTTCTATCTAATTTAAATAAACTTTTCCTGACCAACACATTTGCTTTACCTAGTCCTTGGTGACCAACTACATACGGCACAGCAATTGAAGACCCTACATGATCACTTTAACTTCTTAAGTCAAACATTTTAAAGGGAAACTCGGCAAAACATTTCAACAATTAGTCTTTATTTGAAATGTATACCCAGGTTGTATTTTTCTCCGCCCTCTTTGCAACAATAATGCTGAGTTTCGACTTACTCTCCACAATGGCCGGATTTAATCTTTTTGGGGCCCAGGGACAAAACTATACTATGGGCCCCCACTGCTGCTGACCATTCCTATTGGCTAACAGTGGCCTGAAATTTTATTTTATCCCAACCAATGGACTATTCATTAAGACCTAAGCCAGCTGCAGACACAGGGGAGCTAGGAAGCACTGTTATCATAACCTTTTGTATATAATCTCAAAAACTATATTTCCCTTAAGGCTCCATGAAAATAAACAGCAGCCTTATGCTGGAATGCTTTCCCCCAGGTTAGCAGTGTGTCAAATTGTTGTAATTGTGGTTATTTTGTTTGAATGCACATGTGTAGAGGAAATGCAAACTCGATATTCTTAAGGATATTGGTCTCGGCAGCGTTTAATGGCAGGTCATCAATACTTAACAACAAAGCGTGACTCAGTCCCAGTCAAAGTGTTTTTTTTATGGTATATATTTACATGCAAATTTGCATTTAACTAAATATAATAGAATGGACACACTGTGAACCTTAGGGACTTGCCTGCCTGGAGCGGTTGCCCCCTTTTTACTCTGTGGGTAATCGAGCCTTCATTATACTTAAGGGCATTCCTTTATAGTCTACATCTCTTAGCAATCATTATGGTGGGATGGTGGCAGTTTCATGACAACATAATGGCATCAGATTTTATTGTACTCCTATTTCAAGACACTCGATTTTATATTCCTTACGTTAAAGGCTTGTCTGTCGAGCGATCCTCTCCTCCCAAGGCAGTTGCTATTTTAGTGTAACTACATAACTGTCTAATCTAATTCTAGTAATCAGCCGGGATAAAAATAAAATAACACAATTGCAAATATTTTCAGCCCTAACAGACGTGCCATTGTAAAGGCCTTAGTTTGTGGTTAATGAGGTTCTAGGATTCTAGTGCTAATGCCTGTCTGTAACTCTTGCTGAACCACTTCTGTAACTGACCGAAATGAACAAACCAAATATAAACGATGATTTAAACAGTAGTGTGTACAAAGCAGTGTATATAAACATTAAAATATTATCTAAAAGACTAAGGTTATTTTTTACATTACTATGATTGATATAATTACTGTAACTATATATCAACGATATTGATAATTGATAATATATATCAGTGCTAGTGTGAGCATTCTTAGTCTGTCAGAATTTGTAAAAAAAATATGATTTTTATGTTACATAACATCTTTTTTTTTTTTTTGATAATTATAGCTTTTGCCCCTCTTAAATAATAAAAAAATAAATATTTTGCATATCTAGCATTAGCGTTTAAGGTAGTATGGCACACCCTTAGTGAAACATTCAAGGGTGAGAATCCAAACAATGCCTTGTGTACAATTCCATCTTACAGCAACAATCTCTCCATCCATGAGAGCTTTGGTTAGCTGAAACCATGTGAGTGTTAGAACATAACCAGCGAAAACATACAGGAAATAGATTACCATGAACCGCTATCAAAGTAGCTCCTTTTAGTTGTTGTTGCCAGTATTAAAACATGATCGTAAGGGAAGTTTATCATTACTAGTCCTAATTACTATTATATTATTTAGACATATACAACATCTACTTGTTATTATAGCAGATATAAAATAGCAAGCTTTTAAGGGGTAAAGGGCTGAATGTGACAGAAACAAGGCAGAGCACTAAACTGTTATCATAGACGGCACTCTGTTTACAAGGTAAATGTGACTTCTTTACACACCGTTGAAGTACATGGATGAATAACATAAAACATTGTTTTTGTTTTTTTTGGGTGATGTGGAATGGAAAGAGAGAAATCAATAAATGCGCAGTACAATTTAATAGTATATTACAATTATTAATATTAACCACAAAGTATCAATAATCAGTTTGATTGAAATTGAAATCAGCGAAGAAGCATCTGTTTCTTTTTTTGTTTTGTTTTGTATTTCTTTTCTTTTTTTTTTCTTTTTTTTCTTTTTTTTTTTACATTTGAACATTACAAGGGTATTTTATTATTTAAATTATTACTTGATCACATCTTTATACCACTGACTGTAAAAGCATCCAGCATATTATTATTATTATTATTATTATTATGAATTTATTTTTTTTCACCTGGTTGTTCGGAACAAAAGAGCAAGTAAGACAAAACTTGGTAAAATTGAACAACAAATACATTATGCAACAGGTAGAGAGTATTTGAGAGTACATACCATTCACTTCACCAACATATAAAAAAATATGGACTGAACCCTGGAGCATATTATTAAAAGTCCCTCAATGGTTGAGTGAAACCAGTACCAACATATTGTGTATAAATTAGCAACCAAGAAACAGAAAACAGTTCAGTGTCTTGAATTGATTTTGTATAAATATCTTTGATGGGTCAACATATAATGAAATTTAAAGGCATTACCTCAATTCACTTCTCTATATATTACTTACTAGTTAACAAGCTATTTACTCACCTCAAAACGTGTTGAGAGTAAATTACCCCCGAATCCTTCGTAATATACCCAAAGCATAGGACCGTTGAAAAAAGCCAACATATACATGTGCAAATAGAAGTTGGCCTGTACTTTACTACTCACAGTGCAATGATTACCCACTTTACCTGTCAATGTCTCGATACATTTCCGCACTAGAATAAGTTAACCCTGCCTCTGATTCCACAATAGAACTCACAGGGCTTGAGGTATGGTATAAAAATGTTGACTTTCCTAATTCATTCAAAAAAAAGAAAAAAAAAAGAAGTGATTTCAGAGGACACTGCGCGGAGGCTCTTGCACAGAGCTTGGATAACGTGTTCCAAAAGGAAAGCGGAACAAGCAGGATGAAATGGACAATAACGTACAACAAACAATTTGAGCTATCTCTTAAGAGTATAAAAGTACCAGGATGTACTACAGTGCACTGTTAAATGCCTGGTTCAAGTTCAAATCTTCAGAACTAGGGGCCGTATTTACTAAGGAGTGCGTTGATTCTAACATGCTAAGTCCTCTAATTTCCGATTTGAATAGCTATTGGCTAAAAGAGTAGCACAGAACATGGGATCATTGAATCATGGAGTATGCAAATATAAAAATAACATTTGCCCAAGCAGCTAAAGGAAG
Organism: Stylephorus chordatus; assembly: GCA_900312615.1. Lineage (NCBI taxonomy): Eukaryota > Metazoa > Chordata > Actinopteri > Stylephoriformes > Stylephoridae > Stylephorus > Stylephorus chordatus. The sequence continues at coordinate 4,665 of OMPB01111565.1, read as the reverse complement.
TACTTGATAGTTTTTTACTATCTGGAAATAGTGATGCAGGAGGTAGCCAAACATGATGACAATTCTTGACGACTACTACTCTTCTTTTTTGGAAAACATGGCGGAAAAGGTTGATGCAAAGTGGGAATAAAATGACAATCACTATTATTTTTACATCAATTTGATGTGATGTTGAATGTGAAATTGAGTTCACCTCAGAATACCTTTTGGAGGAACGTCAAGGTCATCGTCATAGTGACGAGACGTGCACAACGACTCACAGCCTACACGTTTGAGGATAGTGTATATCTACAGTATGTTTTTTGGGTTGATGGAACAACACATGCCCTTTCTATTGCATGTGTTGAAAGCAAAAGAGGAAGTGTCCTGTTCTAACTGTGCTTGTTTGTATGCCGAGCTATTAGAAATGGCGGCAGCCCAATTAAGTGATAAATTATGAATGCACAATTTTTGTCCCTTAATAATTGCCACTCCTTTAAATACATAGTAATGGTATCAGGCATGCTTAAACACCCTGCCTGTTAGTTACCGGTACCTCTTTTGCATCCACAAAATTGTGCGCACAAATTGATAGATCAGCAGTGGTTTTTAAATACACAAACGCATTGTTGTCACCGCAATCTGTTCAGTAAATACGGCCCAAGGTACAGTGTGCTTTGGAATAAATCTTTTTTTTTTTTCCTTTTCTCTTTGAAATGATATCGATATCTTAACAGTGAGACGAAAGATACCAATTAGGATCTTTTGTATGTTAAAACTGCGCTAAAATACTCACCATTTGAAAATTTGCTGGTATGACACTTGTAAAATTATTCAGCTTGAGTATTTACAGAGCACATATGATCTGTTTGTCACTGGGATTTGATACCGTCTTCCAGCTTAGTATGACAATAACTGTTTACGGCTTTTTTTTTATTTATTTTTTTCCTTTTTTTTTTTTTTTCCTATTCACACGCTATAACATTTTCTTTGACACACCATCACAAAAATATGCTATTCTCTCATTAAGTTGGTTATATGCAGTGACTGGAATATGTACAGCTACATTTCTTCTCTTCAAGTTTGAATTCACAATGTAGTTATATGAAATTTGTTATAGCATATATATATATTTTTTCTAATCAACAAAACAACACTTATAAAAAAGGACCATAAAAATATTGGAGTCCTCTTTGTATTGCCCAAAAATAGGTCATTATGGTTAACAATGAGACATCACAAGAATTAAAACAGCTACTTAATTTATTACTAAGAGACCCTCTGCAATTTCATTGAATTTAATTGAATTTAAAATTAATTCTTTCCACTTAAAATCGTCTTTTTGTGCATATACACCTTAATTTCTCCAATTATTTTTTTCCCATACTACAATTGATACAAAAGTGAAGACATGACTTGCAAATATTCTTGGCTATAACCCCCAAAGTCAAAACAAAAAAAAAAGCCATTTACACAAGTATACAATTAGGTCAAATAAAATGACACAAGAAAATGGTTAAACTTAAATGACTCTCTAAAACGAATCAAAGAAACTAAACAAAAAGGAAAGAAGTAGGTGAATGAATCGATTCGAAACATATCAAACCAGGTTAGGTTTTTTAGGAGGTTTGGAATATAGTACAGCAGTTTCTTTCTTTTTTTTTCTTTTTTCTGAGATGACTAACTTTTTTTTTTCCTCCTCTTTTCTTCATTCTCTTGGTTCCAACTTTGTTGTTTTGCTCGGATGATGCTGTTGTGGCTGACCGTGGGATGACACCACCTGAACAGAAAGCCAATTAGACACTTCAGCTTGTCTTTCTCGGACCACCAGACACACTCTGCTGAACGATAAAACAAACAAAACATAGACACGCCATTAGAAGAGGGGGTTGTGGTTTCAACCGCACACTGACGCCACTACATTGGAAAGACAAGACGTCAGATGAAATGGTGGAGCGATAATATACTTATAAGGTTATAAACTTTGATGAGGGGCTTGATAGAAATATGGACGAGTAAAAGAAACACATTTGACACAACATCCTTACTACTAATTGCAGCAATGTATATATGTAAAGTATCTAAGGTCAAATTTAGTGGAAACAAATCAATGTTTATTTATTCATTACATTTTTATCAATGCAGTACTGAATCGTAAAAATAAACTGCATGAAATATTACATAAGCAAGAAGGATTGCTAGCAATCTCCTTGGACAGCACTCTTTGACGTTTTAATACTAAATAGCAGTCCTATTAACATTCTGTCCCACTTAACATTTCCATAAGTATAATTATTTCCCAGTAGTACCCAAAAGAGTGTGATTGACACACTCTTTTACATAAATTCAACACACCAGATTTTACAATAAAATGGCGCCATTAGCACAAAGCTTTCTCCAAATACTCTAACATGGATTAACTTTGCACAAACTTAAATCTCGTAAGATAAGGTATTTTATAAAGGATAAATATTAATAATGATACAGTGGCATAAGGGTAAGGCATAAAGTTTGTCTGTACATTTTGTATATACTTCTGAAATCTTTTTTTTTTATTACACAGCCCTGTTCAGACCTGAGACTAAAATGTGCTGTGGGCGAGTGTAATCAAATGTATGTGACATTTAATTGTATCATCTAATGTTATGTAACCTGTGAATGTATATGCTTAGGCTGGCTCCACTTCCATTTCTACAACGAAGGGGAAGCTCTGCTAGATTAACGTCAGAAATCAAACAGCAAAGCGTTGGATTTTGAGTGCGTTTTACGGAGATATTGTGGCAATGCCGGAAGCAGTTATTTGCATATTGAGCAGGGACACAAGATTGGAAGTAGACACTGGAGATGCGTGTACTATAGAAACTCATGTTGGCTAACATTAATGTCACAAATTGTCGATAAAAGTGACCATGTCTGAATGGGGCTTAATGTGTAGCAGAAATGTGATCCAGCTATCAAAACACTGATGTCGAATGAAATGGCTGAAAAGCATGTGCTGCTTATCTTTTTATTCCTCTAATGAAAGCTGTTAAAAGAATCCTTTGGTAGGAGGTGCTTTCATCGCAGAACTCTTTTGAAGTGGTTAAATTAAATTGAATTAATATGATGTGTAAAATGTACCGTGAAAATATTAGGAATGCACAGTAATTAAATTGCAATACCTCTGATGAGATGGCAACCGGCCATCTGTTCAATGGTATCCATTTGTAAAAGCTGTCGCAATCAACGGGCCCTAAAAGTATACAGTTAGTAACTTTGTCAGTATACAATTAAAGGAAATATGTTAGTATACAATATCAATTTCTTTTTTCCCAGGGCTAGCATGAATGGGTATTAACATTGAAACTGGTCATGTTCCCGTAACTAGAGCAGGGAGTCATTACAGACGACATTTTATTCTCCAGTAAATTTCTTTAGATGCGTTTGTGCAACGCTCTCGGATAAACAGATAGCCAATAACATTCTGTATGCCAGATGTATCGCTGATTCAATTTGACACATTATACTGTCATCTCCAGTTATCCTGTAGCACTAGCCAAAAACCACCATGATGACTCATACAACATATACAATACTCATTCATGCTAACAGAAAACAACATCATTTCATTTCACACTTTACGCACAATTGTTACCAGCTTTTGCTATGATCTTGTTTTCCATTTCAGTTTGATCAGTAGGGTTTTGAATGATTTCTGTTTTTTTTTGGTGTCTAGGTCAGTTATGAGAATTATTGAAGGTAGTCACCAATAGTCACACACTCAATAGAAACATGTTAAACTTGTTTTTCCTATCGGTCAATTCTAAAGTAGAACGTTTTATAGGCTCAAAAAAGAACTATAAAACTGGAAAAACGGTACGATATATATATTAAACCAGTGTTTCCCAAAAAAGATGTGAAAGCTAAATAAATAAATATCTATATGAAAACAAGAAAATAATGATTTACCCACATATTACGGGAAACAGTCATCGCTGAGGTTATAATGTTAGTTGGTAAGTGATGTGTTGACGTATGAATGGAGAAGAGCGGAAAAAAAAGAAAGGACCATCTAGAACAGTCACCACTTTAAAGAGAACCCGTTTCATAAGAAGTGACGCAATTACTTTTGTATTCTGTAATAAACATATTTCCGCATCCTAAATTAAGACCTTTTTTCTAAACATGCCCAGCATATTTCTCACCCCAGACGAAAAACAAGAAGATTTATTTTTGTATATTGCCGCAAATCTATATTGGCCGGGTTTCCCGAATGTTTCTACGCACTGCGTAGCCCGAAAGCCTTTGTACGCCTGCTCATTTAGTAAAAATGTGTTTCCCGAACAGCTTCTTAGCCTACGCCTGGCTCTCAGGCGCAGCAAATCTACGAAGGTCCTGGAGCCGGCGTTACACAGGCGTAGCGACAGATGCAGCCGTGTCAGGCAAATAATAAGAATAAAAATCATATATAGCGCCAAACACCCAAAGACGCTTTATATTAAACATATAAGGACATAAAAATATATAAATAAATAAATAATAATAAAAGGAAAAAGAAAATAAAATTATATAAAATATATAAAATCAATATTACACTAAGCAAGGAGATATTAATTCAGTGCATTACGCAACAGACACATGAGCTTGGCTGGAAACTAATAAAGGGAGGCTCCACCTGCTAGTCTATCGTGAGACAGGTTAGTTTTA
>OMPB01111564.1:0-14825 GCA_900312615.1 Stylephorus chordatus | reverse complement strand
TGGCTGGTTGTTACGGCTGTAGTCATAGGGTTACGGCTATATGGTAAGTAGCTTGTCCCATATGGGACCGATGGCACTGAGTATATTTTAACGGTGCCAGTGGGGCTTGTCACAGCCTTAGTCATCGGGGATTGGCCATATGGCAAGTTACTTGAGGTGATTTGTGGCATCGAGGGGGGTATTTCCAGGACGCTGGAATGCTGTTAAGCCTTCTGGAGGTGTCGTGGGCCTAATTTAACGAAACATTGTTGATGGAAGGTGCCCACTTGATAACCCCAATGACATGCTGCATACCGCTGTTGTTTAGGGTAGATAACTGGCGTTTGGTGCCATCTGAGGAATGACTCCGTAGATTTATGATGGTGTAGCGAACCTGATGTCTCCTATGGTATTGTTTCTGATGATGGTTTTATTACTCGTTTTTTTTTTTTTTGTTTGTTGATCTATGCTGGTTTTCTTCAAGTGTTTACCTTGGATAATGGCACAAGGGATAGTAACATCTCATCCTGTGTATTTACGAATATGTAGGCCTAATCAGTAATCACTATATATTGTTACAGTAGTTTGTCAAGCAGTGCAAATTGAAAAGTTAGGCTACAGTGTCCGCTGTACAGCTGCATACTTATTTTGCTTTCTTAAAGACCAGTCAAAGACGTTAATACAGTACAGTACGTATCTCGCTTGGTATAGCCTATGATTTATGAACATCAACCAAGATATCTATGTTACCACTTTCACAGGATAATGAAAAGAAAACCTTCTGCTGGGCATTCAACAACATCCAATAGGACCTTCTCTGAGGAGGAGGAGGAGATAGAAGAGGAGATTGAGGAAGAGATTGAGGAGGAGATACTAGTGTGTTCGTCAAAAACAGACCAAAAGACAAGAGACCATAGTGTCACACAACCACGCACACACGTAAAAAAAACCCGATAAATTCACAGTAAATTTGTTTCTAAAAATGATTAGCCTACAGAAATTCCTTGACTGACTCTTTCCATGGAGGATTGCCATAGGACCTTGAAATAAACATATCACGTTTCTCTGTGGTTTTGTTATTTTGTCTGTAAGTTTATGTTTATTTGTCTATTTCATGTAATATTGCTACTTTTCCTCAAAGGAGAGAAAGGGCCAAGACGATGCCTGCAAAGATGTTTGTGACCCGGCAAGATCCAGTGTAACCTCTGAGACGAAGCCTTCATCCAGGAGGTCTCGGCGTAGCGCTGAAAAGTGCTCACACAAGACAAACAATACTTCCTCTAAGGTAAGAGTAGTGGTAGGAGTAAGGGTAGTAAGAGTAAGGGTAGTGAGAATCCCTTAGCCCAGTAAGGCAATCTTCTAGTGATGGTGACACAAAAACAAATTACCCTCTTCCAATTTGTCATAAGCCAGCACGGAAGAGTAGGCTGATAGAGTCTGAAGAAGCAAGCACAACAGTTTAACTTTAGACTGAAACACAATGGGCCTCATTTATCAAAGTTGCGTTGATTTGCACTGCAGCGTAGTAGGATCTGGCTGAGTCGGAGAATTGTTTTTAGACCATATCTAAGCATATGCAGCCACATATTCATCACTTAAAAATATGTATATGGAAAAATATTCTATTTTGTAAAGGCCTACATCGACTGTGTCATATCCTTAACATAAATAGGCCGAGGTATTTTCAAATTGTTTGTAATTTGGTAGGCTATGAGATTCATTTCTTTCATTTTGAGATAGCCTACAGTTGTTAGGCTATAGGCTACTGGTGACACACGAAAGCAATGGGTATGTACGAAGGAGACAGGACTTCATTCATCGCTTCTAAAATGTAAAGTGTTAATACTTATGTTTGACAAGTAGACTATTCAATATGGGAAACAGACAATGCACAACATTTATATCTCTACAGAGCTGACGGGGGGAAAGACTATCATCAAAGATCTCAAGAGAGAACTGGTTGCTTCCTCTCGCTGTTCCAAAGATCGGTTGGAACGGCATGACAAACGTGCTTTGGCCAAAATCAAAGCACTCCAGGACAGCTTCACTCAGTCCCAAGTGGAAAGCTTGGAGAAGACCAACAAAATTCTGAAAAAGCTGAAAAAGGAGAAGGAGTTTGATTGTTTGAGTAAAGAAAGCCAGTCCCGGCTCCGTGAACTCCAGGGGGTCACCTCAGCCTTGCTAGCAGAAAGACACAAAGAGTCAGATAAAATACAGATACTAGCTGAGAAGACTGTGGCTCTTGAAAAAAGCCACAACAAGAAGCTGCAAACAGATTTAGATGCCGCATTTGCTGAGAACCGGCATGCTGAAAGCAAACTTCTAGAGTCCAAGGCAGCTTGGAATACAGCCTGGGTCTTTCATCCATTTTTCACGTGACAGCTGGAAATGAGTCGTTCACACTTCTATCGGGGTCTTCTTCTCTTACTTCTTTGGGTCTATATGGAGTAGCCTACAATGGGTCTGAGTCTTTCATTCACTTGTAACATGACTGCTTTATGCTTATGGCTTACACAGTCTATAAGCAATAGCATAGTTAGTTGTTTGTACCTGGATCATTACATGTCTGTAAATACATTAAAGTGATACATAATTATAAGTTGTATGATTTAACATTTTATTTCACACTGACATCACTCCAAAATGGCAGCTTGCTGGCTAGATAACTAGGTAGAAATGGCAAAATCTGTGGTTTTAACAACTTCTTTAATCAGTTTAAATCAATTTTAGGCAAGGTGTTTTTTCTAATATATTTGGGCATACAGTACAGTAACAAGTGCCAAAACATATGAGAGAGAGAGAAAATCTAACTATAAAGGAAGGACTATCTTTATTTCATTTAATCTTCATTTATCCAGGTTAGCCCCATTGAAATTCAGAATCTCTTTTTCAAGAGGGACCTGTCCACATTCATACTCACACACATTCATACCTATGGGCAATTTAGAGTCACCAATTAACCTGCATGTTTTTGGTCTGTGGGAGCTGGGAGGAAGCCGGAGTACCCGGACAGAACCCACGCAGGCATGGGGAGAACATGCAAACACCACACAGAAGGGCCCCAGCCAGGGTTCGAACACAGAGCCATCTTGCTGTGAGGCAACAGTGCCAACCACTGCACCAACGTGCCGCCATGGACACGCAGTGTCAAATTTGGTGCAATTAGGACTCCGGCTTCCTCCCACAGACCAAAAAATGCAGGTTAGGCTTATTGGTTGACTCTAAATTGCCCATAGGTGTGAATGTGTGTGTGATTGTCTGTCTCTGTTAGCCCTCTAGAGGATAAGCGGTAAAGAAAATGGATGGATGGCTATTTTGGATGTCATGAAGTCAAGACAACTGTTTAAGTTTACGTTGTCACTACAGTGGGTTTTCAAGTCATGCAAGATACAAGGGATAGGTTGAACAAGGTCCACAATGATAAATATTGAACTACCATTGTTGTCAGATATTGTATGGCATCATTAATATACATACTTTGAACATGAGCATTTTGAACATGTCAAAGCACCCATGTTGCCTTGGTTTTTATCTACTCTTAATAAATGGATTATTGTTCCAAAAGAAAGAGTTGCGAAATTGTGAGTTATCATAAAATACTGAAATACTGACCGATTAGACGCCATGATGCTATTTAAAGCCTCAGCTTTTATTGAATTGGCCACTAGAAATAAAAATGATGCAGCTAAAATACTAGCTACATATGCATTTATTAAGTATTTATACTAAGCATGTTTTCAAACAGTAGTGTTGAGCATATGACAAAAAGGTACATTCAGGTGTATCTACTTGTTATGCTGGAAACTTTTCATTTTCAGCAGGCCTTGGTTAGTTTTTGCATCAAATAAATTCTTGCATTGCTATTGAAAATCAAAGAACATAATGATAAATTATAATACATCTCTGCATTAGCCGCTTCAGTCTTGGTAGAAAATTGTTATACAGGCCATATAAATCAGACCAAACTGACAACAAATCCCTTTTGCATCGTTGTTTGGAATGAAAAACAAAAAAACTGCTGTTAACTGTATCTCAAGTTTAAAAGCACCAATAGTGTTATTAAAAAAAGTAGGGGAAAAAACATCTCCCAAAAAACACTGGAAGTGACAAACAAAAACAAAACAAACTCTGATACATTATATAGTAGATTTAGGTTTGGTTTAAAAAAAAAGGGAATTTTAAATCCCAAGGAAACTTAAATCTGTGAATTGCTTCAGACTAAGTGAATTAGGGTATTGTTGGCACACAGTCTGCATGCTCAAAGTAGGCTACAGTGAATTATTTACTCCTCAATCTGTAGATAATTCAATTTAATCATTTCAGCCGTTACTGAATCTGGATTTGAATTTAAAAAGGGTGAATACACATGAATATTTATGTGGTCTGATTGAAAACAAAACAGGACTCAAATTCCTCCTTGTCCTCCTCTCTTCTAAGCGCTCTGCTGTTAATGTTTTGTTTGTTGTTTTAACGTTGTATGGTTTCACGACCGGTTATGCTGCGTTCACATGGATTCAGGCAGACGGACGGCACCTACTGGACGGCACGGGAAAAACACACACACAGTCCGATGATATGGCAGGGCAGGACGGCAAGACGAAACACTCATGATATGTTGCTATGGTGATGTTGTATTGTTTACAAAGAATCAATGGAATAAAATATATTAAATACAAATATTTTGTGTCTATTATTTTATGTAATTATTCTAGTAATGCATGTAACTATAAAATGCAGCTCTCTTAATATTCTATTGCAAACTTAAAATGTATGTTAAATTCCCTCCAAAACATGAGGTCATTCATTCATTTCCAACATGGATAGTGAAAGGAGAACTGCACTTGGTGTATCCCTTGTTTAAACAAAATGACAGAGGTGGAAAGAGTACTGCAAATCCTACTCAAATACAAGTATTGTTACTTTAGTGAAAATTCAAGTAGAAGTAAAAGTACTAGTCCAGGAAATTACTCAAGTATGAGTAAAAAAAGTAGCGTATTTACATTTATGTATTTACGTATATATATATATATATATTAAGCTGTCCTAATGCAATGTCATTAACCAGGAAGAGTAAAATAGTATTCAGAAAAACTTTTAATACAATTTTGTTAAGACATCATGTATGTACAGTATCTGTATGTAAAATACATATTAACAAAAAAGTAGAATACTTTTTATTTAAATTACTCAAGTAAGAGTAAAAGTAAAGCATTTTTTAAATAATGTAAAAGTACAGATCCTCAAAAAATCTACTCAAGTACTTTTACTTGACTCAAGTAAGAGTAAAAGTATAGCATTTTTAAAATACTGTAAAAGTACAGATCCTCAAAAAAACTACTCAAGTACTTTTACTTGAGTACTTTTACTTGAGTACTTTCCACCTCTGCAAAATGATTAGCTTCTCGTTGTCAAGATCACCCATGTTTTCTCCCTGTGTGAGGGAGCTACATAACATCCAGTTGTAAATTCTGTCGTGGAGGACGATAAAAAGTTAGTAACGATAGACGCAAATGCCGTCTACCGTTTCCGTTGCCAGTATTCTCTGCTGGCCTCACCTGATTTTTCCGTCCTGATCTCGTCCACTAAATATCCGGTTTGCTGTCTGCCTGAATCCATGTGAACACAGCATATGGCTGTTCTATTGTGGCTGTCGTAAAATCGCATTTAAACTAGATTGAACTGAATCTAATTCAACTTTTGTATTTTAGCTTTGAATCAGATCTTTTACAATTTTATGTTTCCCCAAATCATATCTTACCAATTATACCCTTTATTAATACTTGCCATTGACCATTATTAAAAAAATTATAAAATAAAATAGATATATTTTTTGACAGTTAAGAAGGATTATTTTACAGACGGACGCTATCCAAAACCGCCTCTACTTAGAGGCGTGCGTTCGCACATCACATGTAACAACAATTGTTTTGGAAGGCCACTACCTTTTAAATACCTTGCTTTAAGTATACAACAGAAATTACAACAAACCTACTGCTACAGTAGACTAATCTTATAACGTTATAAAGATATTTCCCCGTTTCCTGTCGAGTCTGAGAAGCTCATATGTCAGTGTATTACTAAGCTCTTCCTTTTAGGACAACATAGCCTGGACCAGCCTGCTGGGCCAACTTGTCAATCGATTCTTTAGGGAAACAAACAGACCAAAAATATTGTACAGATTTTGGATCATTGCTGTTTTAGGGCACTCTCCCCACAATCAAAGAGAGAGAGGTGTTCGACTTTGTGCCATTTAAAAAAAAATAAAAAATCATATACGAGATCAAATAAGATCCGTGGCCAAACTACGGATGACTTTCAGGGCTCCTGTGTCAAAGCCACAGATATTCAACAAACCACCATCTTCAGCATCTGCAATGGCATGTCCAATGGAAGTCAACCCACACATCACCAACTTAGAAAAGGTTCCAGAATTCTATTGAGAGAGAAAACGAAAGCATTTAGTTAACAAATGCTTGTCTTCTACTGCATTTGTGGATACTGTAAGATAAGATAAGATAAGATAATATAAGATAAGACTTTATTGACCCCCCCCCAGGGGGGAAATTCGGTATTACAGCAGCAGTAGGGTACAGTACAGGTAGAGGTGCATTAGTGCAATAAGGTGCAAGTGTAAGTACGCAAGTAAATAAGTAAAAATTAAGTACAGTAAATACAAATGAGCAAAAATGTCAAATCAAAAATAAAGGTGCTATAATAAAATAAAGGTACAGTAATCAACAACAACAGTAGACCAAGTATAAAAGTAAAAAAAAAGGTAAAAAAGTACAATGGCTAGTGACTATACAATAAAAAATAAAATATGTATACATATATATATATAGGAAAGATTGCACTGTTTTACAACAATGTATCCATAACTTCTGTGCTGTGTGTAGACCATAAATGAAAAATTTGAGAGAAGTAAGAAATCAACCAGGGCATTATATGAAGTGTTGTAGTAACTTAGCTTGTAAGCGCATAAATCAAAATTATATATTGTTTATTGTGGACGCTTGAACTAGTAAGATAAGAGAATCCTTTAATAGTCCCTCAAGGGGAAATTTCCTGGTCTGAATTTAATCCCATTTCCAAATTGTTAATCTTTATCTAATCTTTTGCTGAGTGAACAGTTTAGAGGATAATGTTATCTTAAACCCCCTCCCTTTCAGAACAGATGAATGCTCTCCCAATACCAACCCTTAGCCATAGCCTTACCACCTCATTTTGTGCTCTCCGGCAAAGTGCTGTGTATCACGTCTACACAGTGGAAATACACAATAGAGTTTTAGAACTTATAATTTGCCCCTAGAAAAAAATATGTATTTTAACATTCATAGACATTAGCTCTGTTCAGAGGGGCCACTCCCCAAGGACAGCACTGCAAACTAAGGGGTAGGGCTAAGCGTGAGTAATGGGCCTGGAGCCAAAGATAAGTAAACATACTTCTCTGTGTTTCCGTAGAGTCTCCACCGGGCTGGCAGTGAAGGTCCACAGTGGGTTGTTGGTCAATACAACGAACACATCCACAGCCTTCCGGTTCTCAAAGGCCCATGTGATGGGGAGAGTGCAATCTGTAGTCCCACCAGGGCTCTACAACACATAGTGGATATCATTTAAAAAAGAAAAAAAAAGAGGATAAAACATAACGATGTATTTCACACACATTGGCCCACAGTATATATATGGGGTTTCACCGACTAGCCGGCTATCAAAACCACTAGTCGACACTGCGCATAGTTCATCTGTGGTTTTAGCACTGTGCACTAATTTAGCGCTATTCGCAGCTTTTGAAATAGCATTCTAACGACCGAAGTTATGTTGTACATACAGTAAATTAGTTTGAACAATAATTTTCACACCCTTTCCACTTCAAAACACACCCCTCCAAAACACGCCCCTCCAAAACACGCCCCTCCCGGCCACTCGACAGGTGTTGATGATGCAGGTTAAGTTTGGGAGAGGTTAAGGTTAGGGATATAATTAGAGTGAGGTTAAGGTTAGGGATAGTTGTTTTACTTCCTTCGCAGCTAACAAAATATGATAATGGCCGTGTTTTGTACTGGCCGTGTTTTGCAGTGTCTGCAAGGCTGCAGCTGGACCCTTCTACGTCAAAGGGGAGATCACACATAAAAAAACCCAGAGTGGTGCGCATGTGGTGCGGGGCTGCGTGCGCAACCAGGCAATCAAACGGGGAGAAAAAAATGGATCCAAGCAGACGCCGAGCTCTTGCCGTTGTGTGTGGGTGTGTTTTATTGTTTATGGTGCAGGACACAACACATGGTGACAACCTCTATCTCCTACTTGCTGCCAGTCAGTTGTACTGCTTTGTTTTCACCCAAAAAGGGGCGTGTCTACTAAAACTACTTCAAGCTGACGTCACGTTGCTCTGGTCTATCGAGGACGCTGCTATTTTCATCTACCCCCAGGTTGGTCCCACCCACATTAGTTAACCCTTTGCTGGTTGTTTGAGACCATTTTGACAAGAATTGATTGTTGTTATTGGGTGAAAAATATATATCTCCCGCGATTAATCGACTACTTTTTGGGAGTAGGCGATGACTACTAAAATGCAGTAGTCATGAATGTAATAGTATAGTCGTGAATGCCCTATATGAAAATCTGAAATTTGTCTTTCCGATTGAGAAATCGTTCTGACTTTGATGTTCATTAACTTTTTAAAGGTAATGTGGAAACAACATGGATGGTACAATTCTTATTATTTTAGTCTTGTCGTATACTTTATGTACATATTTGATTTCTTATTCTACTGTTCTATTGTTTCTTTGCACAATTCTGTAAGCATTGCTACTTTCATTTCACATCCTGCATGTGTACAAAGAGAACGCTTGAATCTTGAATCATTAGTGTTTTTTTTTTGTTTTTTTGCTAAGCTATTAAGTGCTGCTTGTCTCCCCAAAACTGCGCCCCCCCAAAATGTTTTACCAGCCACCACTGATATACACACACACACAATAAGAGAATAGGCCTTTGAAATTATATCTATCTGTCAATAAAATAAATTGCTCCACCTTAACCATTTCAGATGTTACATCAGCGAGAGACATCTCAGCAGAGATGGTGCATGGCACAACCCCTCCTTCACAGTACACTAGGACCTGTGTGTCAACTTCCGTCCTGGAAATAACCTGATGCAAACACAAAGTTGGATTGAAGTGCATACCACAAGCCCAACAAAATGCAAAAAACACTTAGTTGATGACAAAAACATGTAAAATGGCATGCACTCGTCACACAAGAGTAAATAATTAAAAGATAGCTATGAATTCCTACAGAGCATGTGGTCTCAAGAGACGATTGCAACGGGAAAGAAATGTAGCAGGAATCCACGGTATGTGTCAAGAGACGTATGACCAGTGGTACCATCTCTAGTAGTAGGACCTTACCATGGCGATGGCGGCGGCAGTGACAGCCGTGCTGAGTGACGTCCCCGGAACCGTGCTGCTCAACGACGTGCCGACATCTACAGCCACGACAAACCGTTTACCTACAGGCTCCACGTTCTAAGTGCGCAATCACAAGATACCAACTGTCAAGTCAAATGAGTTGAACGACATCGTCTTTGACAGTCACACGTTTCAACGCCGTACCTTAAAAGACGTATAAAAGGCAGATTCCATGGCTTTGAGAATGCTGCTGTCGGGCTGCCATTTTGTTCTACCTCGAGAGCTCTGGCATCTTTTGTAGTTTTCAATGGCAAAGAGCAGGTCAAAAGGATGGACCCCAGCCTGAATGTTATGTTTAAAATACCACATACAATACCAAATAATATAATAACACAGGTCAAGAGGCTTTTGTTTCAATTTTTACAGAACATTGAAACTGCAATTGTCACACATGTCTGTCTCACCTTGTGTAGTGCCACCTCGTCGTGGATTCTGTTACAAAGTTCTGCCATGCCCGGGCTTCCGGGTTCCACAACCTTGTCGGCTGTTATCTTACCCAAGAACCTTAGCACTGAGCCCAGAGGCATGTCCTTCAGCAAAGCTCTCCATACCTTACAAAGAAACAAAATGCAAAAAAAATAAAAACACATTACCATGACATAAAAAACAAGATGTAAAGACCTCACTTCCCTTGCGGTGCCTTGTAGAATATAGAGTATTGTATACAAGAACAACCTAAAGGAGAACTGTAGAGGTGTGGGGGTGTGGTCTGTCTGCTAGGGGGAGAGAGCTGGAGGGGCGTGGCTCAGCAGGTGCAATAAATCCTTCCACCTGTTGCTAATTACCTGCCTGTCTTTAAAATCCCCCAACAGTGACCAGACCCAAGGAGAGCTGCTGGGAGCAGAGAGAGCGTGACGACACTGGACCACATTGGCTAGTGTCCAAGGACTTCCGTTTAAGGTTTTTGTGATTATTTAATTCCGAGTACTGCGCAGGAGTTATTTGTATTTGTTTGGTGATAAATACAGCCGAGAGCCATTTCCTACCGGTGTGTGTCGTGTGCTACCCTACGACAACTTTGGCCTACATATCACGATAACACTAAGATGACTGAGGTGCTTCATACAGAACTCACTTGCTTTGACTTGAGGTGGTCTGTCAGTAGTTGCTCCATCTCCAGCCCGTGTTCCTCGATTAGCTGGACGACCTCGGTTTCATCACAGCTATGTTTGACCTTCTCCACTACTTCAAGGTAGGAGAGCAATTTGACGACTTCCTCAGAGTTTTCTTTGTCCGCGTAGGACACCTGTACCTCCTTCCACCCTTTTGTCACATATCTACTGATCAATGCAATTGCTGTAAGCACAAAGATATATGCACACTGGTCATCGCAAGTACAATTTGTGACAGTTGAAACTTTGGCCTTTTTATCAAACAAGATGACTACAGCACAAAATGGAAATGTTGTTTATTCACTGCAAAAGTAATAATAAAAAAATAAAAAAAACGAACAATTAATCTGTGAGATTAGAATTTAAATCAATCTCACTTTTCCAAATACTGTACTTTGACTAAATATCCACTTAGTATTTGGTCAAATATGCAGTGCTATGTAAACTCACTGTCATTAGATGGTTTGGTGTGAGACAGTCTCAACAGATCCTGGTGGGACCAGCCTGCTCTTTGTTTACATTTGGTGACAGCCACTGCCAGGTTCATGGCGTCCTGTTGATTGTACCAATCAGAAACGGCTTTCCTCAATGCACGTCCCCATATGCCACACTTCATCCCCTCCTTAAGTTCCTTCTTGTACTGGATAAAGATGAAGAGATGACCGGGGTCGCTGCATACTTCCTTTAGGGCTTTGAAGGCAGCCTGTCTGGTCTTTAACTCTGAGTGTTGGGAGCACAAAGCCAGGGCAAAAAGAGATGGGTCAGGCTTGACAGAATGACCATCCTTAGCAAACCTTTTGATCTCCTCCACCACCTCGCAGCCCTGGCCATCTTGAAGCATTGCCAGCAGTGCTCCAGCACTTTCCACGGTGGGCCGGCACTCCTCTCTAGTTGAATATATATCACCCTCCGAACCATAGCAAAGGAACCGGCAAAGTCTGGCCTTGTCGTTTAGCTCCCACTGACAACCACCACCCGCTGAGTTGGGGCTGCGTTTGGCTGATGTTGAAGTCACTGGGATTCCTGAAGGCTCCATGATAAAACCCAGGACCTAATAAATAAGATATTTACAAGACATGTAACCATCATTTTCATATACTGACCAATGGAAGATCGGTGACATCTTCACAGTTAACACGAATATGTTTAGCTCTGCCCTTCACTGTCCAAAGATTGGATTTTCCCTTCCGAAAAATCCTAACAAACAAATCCTACAACTTCAGTGAAGTTTATTAATTTAGATATTAAAATATATATATAATTCCGACAGAAATATTGTTATATTTATTATATAATATTATTATAGTCCAGGGCAGTGCATGATGGAATCTGAGCCATTTATACAAAACAATGTGGTTCAAAAACACACGCGACATTTGGTCCACATATTAATTTGACCGTACAGAATATGTTAGGTAACCTGTTGGCAAGGAAAACATTTTAACCTTTTGACGGACACGAAATGAGTAAATTAGTATGTCTTAACTGATTAGACAGTTATTATTGTCACTTTGCACTTACTAGTGGCAACATCCTTCTGATTGAACGTTAGGGTCGGTTATTTACCTCATAATCGACACAAAACCGACATAAAGAGCTTAGTTTCTCCCCGTTAACAATAACAATTGGACTAGCCAAACTGATGAGGAGTATGAGTGTCTCGCTAATTCTACGTTGTCGCCACTCGCCAGACCCGTTTACAATATTTCAGCTTAGCTATAATACTAAATAGGATGACCATTCTTAATGAAAGTAAGACTGTCGTTAAATGTCACAAACTCGAATCACATGCCGTTTTAGATCAACGTTACCTGTCCTAGACCTTGGTGTTGGATGTTGTTAAGAGATATCCCCTCTGGAATCCAGCGAACCGGGCCGAGCCGAGGTGTATGCTGGGATAAGGAGATGATGAGGAGGATGAACATTTGCGGCTAACTAGACGCAGCAAAGGCGTATTACTGCCCTCTACGGGTCATTTGTAGAACCCCATTGAATTAGTTAAATCCTTACGTACAGTCCAGTGCGATGGAGAAAATGAATTACAGTTTGCGTTTCACAGTGTTCCGCGTATTGATTTCAATGGATGATCTGTTACTCCAATTTCTGACAGCTCTGCTTGCATGAGGCTTCTCTGTGATAGTTGGTGCATCAAAGCATGATCGTTTCTGCTTCTCCACAGATGCATTTTCTATCTGGGTGCTTACCAACCAGTGCCATCCCATGTTTCAGTGTACAATGACCCAGTCTCAGCCTAGTTATTACCACATTGTCCCTCCTGCCCATTCTTGTATTTGACGAGTGTTTCAGTGATGGCTGTATTGAAAAATAAAACATGCCTTTCTTTCCCTCCTCCCATTCTTTTTGCTATAACTTTGCTATTCCTTGTTGTAATGGTAAATGGGGCATTTATATAGCGCTTTTGCCCAAAGCGCTTTACAGCAGTAGTAGTAGTACATTCACACATCCCCCAATCCAACCCTTGAGTGCCAAGCAGGGAGGCAGTTAGGTACCTTTTTTTTTTGTTGGTATGACTCGGTCAGGGATCGAACCCCCAACCTCCTAATCTCAGGGTGGACACTGTAACCACAAGGCCACTGAGTTGGTGTATTAATTGTATGTATATTGTTTGTTGTATTAAGCTCTCTGACACGCAACCCTTCCATACAGTACTTCCAGATCTAATTCATTTCTGTTGATGATCTTACATTCCCCTGTACTCCAATGTGAGCTGGGACCCAGAAAAACCCAACAGTGTTTCCCAACTTAGATACTCAATTTAACACAGTCAAAACTTATACTATTAGATCTGGTCTGGCCTCACTTTTCCCACCCTTCAGTGCTATTAGTGCTGCAGTAGAATCTGAGCATATAATTATCTTTCCTGGTCTGACTTCCTCCACCCAACCAAGTCACAAGATCGCCACAAGCTCTGTAGTGAAGACTGACACATGATTTGATATACACTTTCCATGTTGTAACTGTAATTCCGGAATGTTTATTCCTATTTCTGCTTTTCCATTGTTTAGATTCTTTGGGGGGTCCCATTAGCTGGTTGATGGCTACAGATTATTTAACAAAAATAGACTTGACAAAATTGGTGGTGGCGTATGTTTATATGTGAATTCTGAATACCTTGTATATGTTTGTGATGATCTGGTCATTGGTGATGGTCACTCTGACTCTTTTTATTGAGTGGACATTAATAATGCTAAAAAAAAAGCTTGTTGTTGGAGTGATCTATCGACCCCCTGACTCTGATCTTGACACTTTTACGTTGAAACTGGATGAGCTTTTATTTTCCATAAATAAAAATAATAAAGACTGATAATAAAGATTGATATTTCTAAAGATGCTGCTAAAAATGATTTTATTAATAAATTACATTCTTATTCTTTCTTTCTTACCATAAACATTTTACTAGAGTAACACAATCTAGTAAGTCAATTATTGATAACATCATCACAAACATTCAAAATGCTTGTATTGAATCTGGTGTGATGCTTTCTGATGCTTTTCAGCCTTGCACTGAATGCCAGCAAGACTAAAGAGCTCATCGTGGACTTCAGGAGACATCAGGGCAACCACTCCCCATCAGCCTGGATGGGACACCAGTGGAAGTCGTTGACTGCTTCCGTTTCCTTGGACTCCAGATCTCCGACGACCTAAGGTGAACCTACAACACAGAGGTCATGTTCAAGAAGGCCCACCAGCGCCTCTACCCCCTGCGGTGCCTCAGGAAGTGTGGCATAAGCACGCAATGGCTTGTGAACTTCTACCGCGGCACCGTAGAGAGTGTACTGACGAGCTGTATCACCGTGTGGTATGGCAACACCACCACTCAGGATATTAAAGCCATCCAGAGGGTCATGAGGACGGCAGAAAAGATCATCGGGTGTTCACTGCCGTCCATCAAGGAGATCCACGAGTCCAGGAGTCGGAAGAAAGCAAGCTCCATCATCCAGGACCAATCACCCGGGACACCATCTGTTCTCCCCCCTGCGATCCGGTCGCCGGTACCGCAGCATACAAACAACCACAAATCGTTTTAAGAACAGTTTCTACCAGTGCGTGCTGTTGAACAGTTAACCCACGGACAAATGGACTCAAATGCTGCTATCTAATCACAACATGCTCAGTCACTTTACTTTACTGCACCTTGTACATCACTATAATGTTATATATTTAACTTTAGCCACTTACAGTACTTAACTCAGCCACTTTTACTTTTATTCAACTCAGCCACTTTTATTTAAATATTGCACATACTCTT
>OMPB01111544.1:0-13429 GCA_900312615.1 Stylephorus chordatus | reverse complement strand
AAAATCTTTTTGAATATCCACCGAAATGTAGCACAACTACTGCTACTGTAGACTTCTAGAGATGGGTGGGGGAAAAGAGAGGTACTATAAAAGTAAGATGAATATTATTTTCACGCATTCTTTCTAAAATATTTACACTTTTTTTTTCCTCAACAATATATTATCTCTGCCCTGTACACATGCATGTTATAGAACAGGTTACGTGCCACACAGTTAAAAAGAGACACGCACACGCGCACACACACACACACATTCACACGCATGACACGCACATTGTAAAGCACCTATAGAGCCCCAAACAATGGGCTTCCTTTCACAGCACTTAGGGAATGAAGATTGTTGTCATAACAACACGCTGACTGTCTTAGGATCACAAACGATCGACTCCAAGCGATGGACACAATACAGTGAGCTCCTTGTCAGCCTCCTTATCCTTAAGAGAAACAAACAGGAGCATTTGTGTATATATACAGTATATATATGAACAAATTAATTATTTTATTAATGTGCCATGCCACCTAGTGGTCCATCCCCCGTGGGTTTATATGACACCTTTTTCAGCACATCAACAATAATCCAAAATACATTTTCTTATATAATATCTTCCAGTGATACTTCATCAAAATAGAATTTCAACCACAACTTAAATTGAAGGTAAACACATGAAAACACACATCTATTGGTACAGTGCTCCCTTCCTCATGTCCCCAAGCTTTTTCCAAATAATTTGCAAGTTTAGATGTCTCTCTTTTAAACAGCCAGTTCAATATTTGTGAACTGACTTTGTGAGTCATCGATATTTAGAAGACCAGAAGACCAGCCAGAAGACCAGCCAGACAGGACATTTGAAAAGCAGCACCACCGCAAGAGCCCAGCCGGTGTGTGAGAGCCCAGCGGGTGTGTGAGAGCCCAGCGGGTGTGTGAGAGCTCAGCGGGTGTGTGAGAGCCCAGCAGTGTGTGTGTACCTCTGCAGAGACGGTCTCCATCGTGCAAGCTTCCTCGCACATCTTCCGTGCCTCGTCCTTCCGGCCCAGGTCTCTAAAGCACTGTGGAGAAACGGTGTACGGTGTTCCAAGTGAACCCCGTGCCTCAGTATCAGTAACGGTGAGAGCGGTACGGTTGTGGAACAGGGAGGAGGAAGTGTGAGAAAGCCAAACGTTTCGGTTACTCACCTTCGCTAAAAACACATAGTTCGGTTTGGAATATCTAGGACTGATTTCCTCCACCTGAGAATTGAGAAGAAGACAAAAAAAAGGGCTGTCAGGGAAAAGCAGTCTTTGTTGGACAACTGAATGTGATGGAAAATGGGGAGTAATTACTTTAACGTGATGTACAGTAGTAACAAAAAAGGCCTGCACCAATCAGAAACAGCCCTTAGTGTAGCTGGAGTGGATTTAGATTTGGTTTATTAGACAATATAAAATACAAGCAAGTCGTGTATCATAGTGTAGCACCAACACAACATTCATTATTTTTCCCTGCTGAAGTGAGGGACTGCAAAACCATGGCCTTATAGTTCAATATTGACCCAGCCTAGAATAGCCATTTTCCTTTACTTCTTCTTCTTCTTGCGTATGTCTTTTTAGACCTTCAGCTCAGTTGTAACAAGCCAGTCCAGAGTATCATCGTCCATTTCCTTTACTGACTCACTCACTCACTCACTGACCCATTGTTAAAGGTGCTGTCTCCGGCCGGCTGAGTTAGAAATAAAATAGTAAATTTTTTGAATCTAAGCAACGCCTCCTCCCCAATCTGAGATGGCCCGAAACCAAAACCAAACTCGATGTGCATTCGTCAAACTGCACATTGAGTTTGCAGTTTGACTGACAGATGGGTCGTCCAATCAAAGGTGTAGTGAACACATTGGATCGGTTGTCCCGTTTTTGGCCCCTGCTCCTCACACAGATGCTCAAATTACGTCATTGATGTGTCAAATATCTTATGTCACTGATTACTGTCGAATACTTTCCAGATATACGCAGAATTTAAAAAATTTGCCATAAATGTAGTGGCGGAGACAGCACCTTTAAAACATGCATGTGCGACTCACTCACTCACTGACCCATTGTTAAAACATGCATGCGCGACTCACTCACTCACTGACCCATTGTTAAAACACGCATACGCGACCCAGCTTAGCTAGGCGGGCCTAGTCTTGTTAACTATAAAGGAAGGACTATCTGTTTGTCTGTATGGATGTATGGCTGTTCTTCCGATTATCTCAACAACCGATCTACTTCACACTTGCCGGGTGTATTGCTGGGTACCAAATTTGGTGCAGTTTTGACACACGTCACGTGTGTTAACAAACTTTGAATATTTTGACAATTGACAATTTCCAGCCCAACCACAGTCCAAAAACATCCCAATCCACCAAAAACCAAATCCACCAAAATCACTTTCATTCTACAATGTTAATGAGTCTATCAATGTCAAATGTGTTTTGTATGATGTTATTATGTATTTATTCTGCATTTGTTTTATGTTTATAACACAATTTTAATGTATGTTTTAATGCTGCTATCTTGTCAGGTCTCTCTTGTAAAAGAGATTTTAATCTCAATGGGACTTATCTGGTGAAATAAAGGTTAATAAATAAATAATCAAGGTTAAAGGAGGGGTATGTAACGGCCGTTTTATCCAAACACTTTGTCATTTTTCAAACAGAATCTGAGTGATGAGCCCCGCCCCCTGCCCTAGATAGCTTGGTGCTCACCGTGCTCTAGGTCACACTTTACATTGACAATATTACCGCAGATAGGTTTCGGTTTCTGTTTCTGGTTTTGGCTGTTGACGGACAGCTAATTCGTTCCAACCAATCTAACTGGTAGGTTAGATTGATTGGTTGGAGTTAAATAGCTCCCATATCCCTAATCTGTTATGGATTTTGGCAAAAAAAAAATTAAACATCATAATTTATTGTTTACCATCAATACATCATGACAAATACAAATATTATAACAAAAAATACATAGAATTTTCGTTACATTCCCCTCCTTTAAGTATATTCCTTGTTGACAGCCCAAACTTTAAAATGCAACTGATTTTCTGCTTTAAAAACACTGTTTGACACGTTAAAAAGAGGTCACATGAGGAAGCACCTCCAGGTTGGTGGGAAGGCAGCGGAGAAAAAGTAAATTACAGGTTCACCATGTCATTTACAAGGAAGCAATAGCTGACTATAATAAGGCAGTACGCGCAGCAAGAAAAACACATTTCCCAGATGAGTAGTGAGAATGCTGGCAACTCTACGACAGTGTTTTCAACTATCAACCAGCTGATAAATGCTGATAAATAAATTTATCTCAAGAGCCTCTGTTTTGAAATGTGAGGAATGTTTTGACGATAAAATCACAACCATTAAGCATTATTGACAATGGTGACTCATATAATAAAAACGCATTATAATAAGCATGTGACAGTGGATAAATTCACGAGCATTTCTGCAACAGAAATGAACTTAAGATTGTAACCGAGAATAACTCATCCACCTCTCATCTTGACTGTCCCCACTGCATTCTTTAAGCAGGTCTGTGACAGTGTTGCCAACTCTGTCTTGACAATCACCAAACATCTCTAGAGCCAACAGCTGTTGTGAAACCAGCTGTTGTGAAATCAAAATCAGATAGTGATACTAACTAATTATAGACCAATATACAATCTCTCTTTTGTATTAGCGAGATACTCTAAAAGGTGCTTTACAGTATAATCAAATTAACTCCTTCCTACATGAAAACAAGATTCTGGAAAAGTTTCAGTCAGGTTTCAGGTCTAATCACCAGAGACTGCTCTCAGACTAAACACTAGAGCTGTATCATCTTGACCAAGCAATTTGAATATTTAAATTTGAAATACTTAAAATTTGTATTCATATTTTTTCAAATAACAATAATTTCAAAAATAAGCACTTGTAATACTAGCATACGTAGGGATAAACTATGAATGAA
This sequence comes from Stylephorus chordatus, assembly GCA_900312615.1. NCBI lineage: Eukaryota > Metazoa > Chordata > Actinopteri > Stylephoriformes > Stylephoridae > Stylephorus > Stylephorus chordatus. Next base: position 9,482 of record OMPB01111544.1, on the reverse strand, counting down.
AACTTTGAAAAACAGTTTATACATTTCTGGTTCTGGTTTATCCGCAACAATTGTTATTAACAAATGCTAATAACGATCTTTTATCTGGTGCTGCAGCATGTTGCCACTGATTAAAGTTTTGTTTCTTGGTTCGCTAACTAAAGTATCTATCCAATCGTATTAGCCATTTTGAATACGTGAAAACAAGCAATTAAGCTCATGGCAGAGGGGATGAAAACCCTGTTTTCTTTTAATATTTTGAACGTTCCCTTTTACGTTCAAACATGGGAATCAATGTACACACATTCGAATATGATTCAAAGTTGGAATCTAAATGTTCTTGTTCTCTTGGATTTAAGGGCAGCATTCGACACGACTGATCAGAGCCTCATCAATCGTCTTCAAAACTGGGTTGATCTCTCTGATTGCGTGCTAAGCTGGTTCCATACATATATTACAGGGAGAAAATTCTATGTCAGTCTTGGGGATCTTATATCGGATAAGTATGATATACGTTTTGGTGTTGCACAAGGAAGTTGTCTTGGTCCCTTACTATTCTCATTGTATATGCTACTGCTTGGCAATATTATCAGAGCACACCCTGTAAACTTCCATATATATGCGGATGATACCCCATTATACATCTCTGTTGAACCAAATGATACTAATGCTATTTGCTCCCTCACTAACTGTCTACTACTATACTACTGTCTACTACTAACAGCTGTCAATAAATTGATGAATACCTTTTTAAAGCTAAATGAGGACAAAACTGAAATCCTCTTTACATTAATTAAGGAGGTAATAAGACAAATGAATAGTTTTTAATAAGCATTTTATCTATGCTGCTTTTATTGCATTGATCAATTATGTTTTAGTTGTTTGTTTTTTAATCTGCTAATCTGTTCCTTTATCTTTTAGCTGCATTCTTGTGTATGAAAGGTGCTTTATAAATAAAACTTGTTGTTATTATTATTATTATTAACCAAACGAAATCATTAGATTCTTAAGGCACTTCTACCTTAAGAAAATTATTCAGGGCATCTTGAACTGTGGCACTCGGAGGCTCTCCAAACAAGGTGGCCGCAACCTTCCTCTCAATCCAGGTTAATTGAGCGACCTGCAACAGGAAACATAGCATTGCAAAATAAAAGACACAATATGAAAGCTTTTACCAACCCATTGAAAAATAGTAGGACTGCAATGGCTACCGATACAGTTCTTGGTTATACAGGAAGTCAATTTCTACTGACTTCCAAGACTTCCACTGGGCATAATGTCCTGTACCAAGACTTTCTTTGCTAACCTGACGCTACTCCTTAGGCCGTATGTAATCCATTTGTTTGCTTTTTGTCATGAATCCTCCTGATCTGTTATTCATTTATCGTTTTCCTGTTTTATTTTGTCGTTCTCACCTGTTCTCATTTCAGTTTTCACTTCCTGTCCTCGATTGTCTACCCTGCCCTGATCCTCATTAGTTCTACATTATGTCAGTTCACTCCCTTTGTTCGTTGTCGGATCGTTGTCGGTTTGTTTGTTACGATTGTTTGTCAGCCTAAGGATATTATTTTCCTCACCCGTTTGCTTTACCTGCCTGTCCTGTTTACCTGTCTGCCCAGTATGTCTACCTTTTCCGCCAGGTCTATCTACCCTTGCTTGTGTGCCTACTTATCTGCCTGTTCCGTCAGCCCCACCTGCGCTTGCCTGCCTGTCCTTTTTTGCCTGCTTGCCCTGATTGGAGTTTTATTCAGTTGAAACAAATCTGTGATCTCATCCTCTAAGAAAAGGGGCGGGGTTTCTTATCCTAAATACAATACCTTAATCAACGGTTTGCTTCGACATGGCGCGCTTTTCCAAACAATGCGATGTTTATGACATCAAATTAAGTGCAGTCTCAGGCTCGTTTCTTTTTATTTTCTTCCTTCCTTTGTGACAACTGCCTCTGTGCTTTATGGGGGCAATTTATATAATCATCTAATGTAATTCAAGTCAAGCAATGAGGGACGATTCATTGCGGACGTATTAAGAAATTGGATTGCAGAACTGAACATGGGGATATTAACGGGGACATATTTTACTCTTTGTGAAGTCTATATATAAAAAAATCTGCAGTGTGTGTGTTTCAGTCTCTCATTTTCTCCATTGTAAAGAACACGCTGTTTTGAGGGCGTGGAGGGTTATGTTAATGAGCACTGCTCTGATTGGCTGCCTCATTGGAAGGTTTGGTGGAGGGAGACAGCAGAGCTCCCATGTAAACAAGCCTGATCCCGTAATTTACCACAACCATGGCATCTGCTCCAGAACCAACGCCGAGACCGTACATGTTTGAGCTGGAGTCTGACCCAGAATGGGAAGAGGCAGCTGAGGCGGTTCCACTTAGAAGAACCCGGCAGAACGTTTTTCAATGGTAACAATTCCGTGTAATATTGTTTTTTCGTGCCTTGTGATATAATATATGCTTGCTTGCTTAGCAGACGCTTTTATCCAAAGCGACTTACAGAACATGAGTGCATACATTTTCAGTATTCTTGCAGTCCCATGGGATCGAACCCACAACCTTGGCATTGTTAGTGCCATGCTCTACCAAGTGAGCTACAGAACCGCCTATATATATACAGTATATACATTTTTTTTTCAATAAAAATGAAATGCTAACATAAACCAGCTCAGAATGACTAAAGACGAAGGAATAAACTAAATAAACAAAACCAAACGGCTCCATTTTGCAAAAGGCATCTTTCCAGGGCCATCGGTGATGGCTGTTATTTCCCCAGAGTGCGTCTCTTTCTTTCTCTCTCCTCCAGTAGCAGTGGTTTAACTCATTTCCCTCCATTTTAAAAGAGACCATAGGGGAATAGAGACTGAGTAAATGAGAGAGGTAAAAAAAAATCTAATGAAAGCAACAGAAGAAGGGCTTCAGAAGAGAATACAAAAAATTGTTCGGGCCCAAACCGCAACTGTAAATAACTGTTCACAATATGAGACCATGCAACGTTTAATGGCTGCTGTGGGTCACTTCAAACAGAATATTGTCTCTGAAGGAGAGATTATTCGGCAGTAATAGAGGGTAAAATGTACACACACACAACCACACACAGACACACGAGAGAGGCCACTCCTAAAACACATTCAAAGCGCAGAAACACAAAAAGACCAGACGGACAGACGTAAAGAGAGATAAACTCAGAGGTGGAGAGGAGCCAGCAAGAAAAGAGAAATGGCAGGCATACAAAATATGGCTTGGCACACACACACACACACACACACACACACACACACACACACACACACACACACACGCAGACACACACCAACCCTATGCACAAACTTGTATGCATGCAGACCAGACAGCCTACACACATGCTATCTCTCATTAATGACTGCAGAACTCTCAATGGGTTTAATGAAAATGACTTCCAATTCTCAACTCACTGTATTGATTGTGTTCCCAGCCAAGACATCCCATTCAGTGGGATGTCTTTTAGCAGAGTGAAATGGTACTGTAGCTGTAGTCTAGTGTATGGGGGGGCTTTCTGAAGTGTTTTGAAAGAGCATGTGTAGTCTGCGGGTGTGAGGACGTACATATTTATATACATTTTTGCATATTGTGTTTAGAGCTGTTAATAAAAGCTGAGACTAAGCTGTCCTTATTGACTAACCTTTGAAGTAAATGTATTAATGAACTGCTGTCAGTATCAGGGATTAAAGCAAAAATATATACATTTTGATTGAAATGTTTTTTCAAGCCGCATCAAATCATATTCCCCATCTGCACTTTGCAAAACATGTTACAGGTTACATTACATTGCACTCCACTCCACACATAAACATTGCTGCTTTTCTCTAATGCAGCTATCATTTCGTCATTTCGATGCCATTTTCAATCTAGGCTACAGTATGAAACTGATACTTTTTTTTACAAAGCTTGTCTCAGTTTTTCAAATAATCAACCATCTACATAACTTTTGAATACACACATTTTTACTTTTATTATAATTTTGTAAACAATCCGTTATTGTATCCGTATTGTATCTGTGATATTGGATCTCCGATGAACAACATTGTTGTTTTTTTTCACCATAAGGCTTTGTGTCCACCAAAGTTTTTCCGCGGCTGCCCAGGTGAAGCGCTTAATAGCGCTTTTGGAGGCGCAGCAGGTTTTTTTTGCAGCTGAGACACTCTGGTTGCTACAGTATGATACGGAATATCCGAAGTAAAAATGTCGGCAGTGAAAAATGTATTATGCTAACAAGCTACACAATTTAACACATAAAACAGTCGTCTAAATCAAAAGAGGAAAATAAATAAATTACTGGGAAGAAAGAATCATTTTAACCATATTATTTTAATTATCAAGTATAGATTCATAAATAACAAAACAACAAAGTGTCAACAGGAATAAAAAATCAAGCTATGGAAGCGAGGAAGGCGTCTGAAGGCCCCAGCTAAACTGAAAAGAAAATGCTCCTACTCGTCGTTGTTGGGCACTGTCGGATGTGATGGTTGGTCTCTGTGGTATTTGTACCGCCCCTCCTCCACCGTGATTGGACGGATGGGTAAAAAGTGACAGTCACGAGCGCAGCGTTTTAGAAACAGCCGCTTACGGTGCGGAGGAAACCCCCCACCCCCAGGAAAAATAGCCAATAAAACCGAGGTCCCTAACACCGTCTCGAAAGCCCATTAAAACAGGCTTAGTTCATGTAGTTTAAGTATTTAGTGATCCTAAAATTGTTGTTTGGTATATTGAGTGGGTTTTCTTCAACATTCAAACTTTTGTAATATCGAAAAAAACAACATTTATTTATTTTTTGGAAATAGAACGTTCTTTCGTGATTTGCAGGATTTCAGGTTTGCTGACTTGGTAGGCCTACACCTTTCACTGCTCGTTGTCACATATTTCAACTCTCGGCGACTGGAAAAAAAAAAAACAGCAAATGCCCAGCGCTCAGCGCAAAATAGTCGCTCAGCACCTTGCCACGCTTCTCCTCGCGTTTTTAGTGCCAAGTAAATACCATTGCAAACAATTGAAAAAGTACGCTGGCCTCAGAAAAAAACCCACTTTGGTGGAAACAGGGCCTAAGTCCACAAACGTGGTGGGAAGTGAATTCTCTCTCTCAGCAGATGGACTATAGACTGTAATCCATAGTCCATGATGTAAATCTGTTGTAGTGACGGAGAACTTTAATCCCTGCAGTATATGTTAGCTCATATGTTAGCTATGTTAGTGTGTGTGTGTGTGTGTGTGTGTGTGTGTGCGTGCATCTAACTTACTGGGGTTTTCCTTTGGCTTGGCACGTTAGCTCCAGGTTCTCTCCTTCCCTCGTCAGACCTTGAGGAAATGCTACAACGATCTTCACCTCAGGTTTGTCTGTGAGTGACCAGAGAGAGAGAATCAGTATGATCATCTTTTTTTATTTGAAGTATCTCATTTGGACATTTTAAGAGCAATTTATTTTCTACTTTGTTTCAAAAATGGGTTTCAAACAAAACCAAAGTATTCCTATGAATACAATTGTAACCAATCCAATAAAACATAAATGACACAGAGTTGCCCCTGAACAAATAGCATTAATCATTTTTTTATTTAATAAAACCTTTCACTTCTCTTTACTCCATAGAAATGGGTTGCCATGGGGGCAGAAAAATGGACACAAATCCGTTTGCATTAGGCATAGTTAGCAGTGTTAGCTCGACCTGGCCATTACCCTGTGGTGATGAGTTCAAATAAACACACCTGATTCATGATTCATTCAGGTTAGCCTGGAGCAATGCCTCAGAAAATAGCACATATTTTAAATATGCACCATACAATTTTAATATCATCCAAGCTATGGTGTGGTGCATCAAATTAAATGAACATTTACATTGAAATGAATCAGATGAATGAGTCCAACAGGTAATTACAGCGATTAAACATACATTATAGTATTAATAGCACATATATTCCGTGGCTGTTTCATCGGCCAGGGCCATTGCACCAGATCATCTCTTAATTGGCATATTGACATAACATTGATTTAATTTTAAAGTGAATCCACTTTATGAAACACATCTAACTGGAAGACAAAGCTTTCGTTAGTGGATACGCTGAAATGCAGTAGGCCTACCAAGACTTAAAATAACCTCCATGAAACTGCCAGCGACAGAGACCAGAACTTCAGAAGTTTGTGTGAGAAAATGAAAGAATTTTGATTTTGCTAACTTTATGAATCGCTGATTCACGTTCCTCTGCTACTAGTTTCCCTCATTTATCTCATCTTGACACATTGTAGTGTCTATCACGGTCAATTTTTGTTTTGTTTTAAAAAGGCCCTTTTTAATCTGATAAATCAGTTTCTATGCTATCTACATGTTATACATCATCTCAATCTGTTATAACTAAACATCTCATATCTAAATTGTTTGCATAGGCTACAGTGAATGTATCCAAATACACTTAACTAACTCACCAACAATACTACTGTACCAGTCTCTGATCTACTAGAAAAAAAGGGGTTAAGGGCAATAGTCAAAGTAGTTTTATTCTATTGTTTTTCATTTTTTGACACTAGGATTCCCCAAAAAGTGCTTCTGAGAGAGTGGCAATCAATAAGGTCATGTGGTGAAATCTCATAATGCTTACTAGCATGACACTTAAAAAAGAGCTTAGCTAAACTTTCCACATTTCATTATTATTCAACTATGTAATTTGCATTTATCTTTTCAAACCTTTAAACATATCTTTGTCAGCATGTGCACCCATTAAAACATATATACAAAAGTAAATAAATATATATAGAATTGAATAATGACTCAACATTCATAATATTAAAAATATTATGAAGTCTGAGAATTCTCTGGCAAATGTAATTATGTAACTGGAAAAATGTATGACAACTGCTTTAGACAAGTTGCTATGCAAACATACCTAAACCTTGTTTTGTAACTTGTACTCAAGTATTTTTTAATTACTTTTTACTTAAACCTGCACAATGTAACAATTTCATTGCAACCTTCACTTTTGTTTGAAATATATGAACTACAAAGTGTCTGAAGAATAAAACCCATCCAGCCACAATTCAATCAACTAAGGAATTTTCTCTCTCTCAAGCCCACAACACCTATGAAGAATAAAAAAAAGACTGTCCGTCTGCATACTCAAGGCTTCTTCTACCCTGCACACACTCTCCAGCCAGAGCATTTTTGCTTTGTACAAGGCAACAGGATTCTGCTGTTTCTCTTGCAAATTTCAGCTTCCGTCCATGATTTGTTCCAGAATGCAAACACGTGTAGTAATAGTAGCATTTAAAATGTCATTTCAGTGCCACGTTAAAATGATGAGTGCTCCAAACTAGGGGTGGGACGTTTAAACGCTAAACGTTAACAAGAATGGTAAATGTTAGAAAAGTTTCTAGCTGTTTAAATGGAGAAAAAAGAAGCAATCTCTCACGTGAAAACATGTGTATGTGCGACTGCGGGCTGCGAAATTCACTAACAGAAATGTGCTCAAACTGAAAATTTGAGCACAACAAATAATGGCTTATTATAGCTATGAAAACGGCTTGTGTAGAACGTCTTGTTATGGTAACATACTAGGAGGGTTTGGGTTAGCTAATGGTTAACTATGCTCAAGTTGTCAAAAAGCACTGAGGTAGCGTCAGGTCACATTAGTCTCTCTAATGTTAACGTTAGTCTTGTCTCAGTACTTTAACGTAAATTGTTTTGTCATCTCATTTTAGCATAATGCCATCAAAAACAAAAGGAAAACCATCATCACAGGACATAACGTTGTTTATTTAAAGACTAACATCAGTTAGTCCAAGGACAAGACAACATCATAACTGATCAGTTACCAAGCGTTACATTATTTGAAATATCATGTATACCTGATGTGGCGCCAGGTGTGAGGGGAGTTTTAAAACGGACTCATGATTGTAATGGATTAAACCCAGAAAGGAGAACAGGCCAGGATGGAGGTTGAGTTGCTGCCAGATCAATAAACAGAAATAATGTGCTTAGTTTCTCATAAGCCTCTTCGAGTCCCCTTCAGAATTGTTTTCAAGCAGTTATTCAGCTCTGTGACTTCAGTGGCAGGGCCCCATCTCTCTGATGTATGAACATACATACATCTATTGCTGATGGGACTCATCGGTGCCCTCTGCTCTCATCAGCTGCACCACAAGGACACCCCACCACCATCCTGCACATCACATGCTGGGATGCTATGTACTCCACAGTGATGAATAAATGAAATGTCATGCCTTCGTTTTAAAATGGGCCATCTTGATGTTCAGGAGCTTTCTCTTAGACATGCATCACTGCAGCCATATTATATTTTTAGGAGCAGGAAGGCAGCAGCAGTAAAGAGACAGGAGATGAAGATAGATGACCTGAGGTGAGGTCTTAAAAAAGGTCTTAGTGATGTGAACATGTTTTCTTCTGCTGTAAACATAGAGATGTCAGTACATGAACATTTATGCATCGGCAAATCGGTGGTTTGAAAATTAAAGGTTCAGTCTGTGACAAAACCTTATTAAATATGTAGCCTTTGTAATGGATAAGTCCAGTACTGATACTGTACATTATTTTTTAGAGTAACTGTTTATGGTGTTCTCTGAAAAGTGTTGTAAACACATTAACATCATGCAGGAACATCAAATGGTTGAGACAGGTAGACAAAGAGATGGAGAGAGAGGAGCAGACCAACAGGTACGAGAGATTGAGAAGTATATCTTTGTGAGTGTGACGTTCATCAGAGCAGAGACTTCACAAACATTTAGGTATTGCTTGCTTGTAGTAAGTCTCATGGATTTGAGTGAGATTGTAACTTTTTCGCTTTACGGGGTTCAGAGGAGGGTTATTATCATAAACTAAAACTGAAACTAAGATGAAAATAAACAGTGAAAAAAGTTGTCTTACACTGAAACTAAATAAAAACAAGACCCTTGGGGGAAAAAAAACTAAACTGAAACAATATTGCCTTGGTTACTAAAGGCCTGTACACACATAAAGATTATCGGGCTGATTTTGCCCCGATATTCCCCCTTCCGACTTCGGACAGCAAACGCCCGATTATCTGATCGTTCTTAAGATCATCTTACAACATTATCCTGTGGTGTGAGGTGTGTTAAGAGTAATTATCTCCCGAAAATCGGCTCAGAAAATGGTCCTGGCCGACAATTGTAAATATTGAACATGTTCAATATTTACGATCAAAAATCCTTATGTGTGTGGGGAACGCCGACAATCCTAACAAATCAACTGTGTGAGTTTGTGACGCGGAATGGAATGTATCCAATCAAGAAGCGAGCTGACTGATGAACACGGAAGCATAACAAAGGCAGCATGGCTACTAGGGGTGTGCGATACCGCAAAATTTGGTTTCAAATCAAATCAAATCAAATCAAATCAAAGTTTAAGTTTATTTGTCACATGTATAAGTACAAGTACAATATACAGTGAAATGCTTGAGGTCGCCGCCAGTCCGGTTAAAAACATAGTGTTAAAACACATAAAAACACAAT
>OMPB01111543.1:0-10062 GCA_900312615.1 Stylephorus chordatus | reverse complement strand
TTCTATTTAATAAATGCGTTCATAAATAAATTCATTTTAGATGTCAAAAAGTATTTGCGGCTCCCAGTGTTTTCTTTTCCGTGGAAACCGGATCAAATGGCTCTTTCGGTGTTAAAGGTTGCCGACCCCTGGCCTAAGCGGTGCAGGTTTATGAGCAATCAATGTAAAAAAAAAAATGTAATAGAAACTATGTGGAAAAGTGATAACATTGTTTCTGATATGTGTCATGTACACTATTATTATTACTGATTTGCAATAGCTGCATTTGAGACTTCTATTTGGTGTCAGCATCGAGGGTCTTACACCCAATCCTATCATACAGCATCGAGGGTCTGAGAGTGTGCTCTTGTGCATGTGCAGGTGTTTTCAAAATTCAAATCCAATTGTCACTAACTGTCACCAACTTCCATTCATTTCAATGGGAAAGCATGGCCAGCTTCAGACAGCTCTCTTTCAAAAAGTATAGATGCCTCAACTGAGAGGGTTTGTGATCAGGATAACAGATAGATACTACAGGGTTAATCCAAGGAACCAGATGAACATTTTGATATGTAATATGTCAACATAGCTTAAAAACTATAGCATTGGTGACAAGTTAGAAAATGGGTATGAATTTGAAATTCCCAACTACTGCTAGTGTGGAGAACTGAAGATGCCGCCATTTCAATGGGCAGCAGTGTTTTCAAACAACATTGCATAATTCAAAAACTACAAATGGCATCGCTTAGATATTTGAATGTGAGTGAAAGCATAATTTTCTGTGATTATGGTGAAAGTACTGTGAAAATTGTAGGAGTGGCGGCAGTTTACAAATGTGTGGATATATCCAAAACAGCAACTGCCACCACTCCACTCTAACAACTGAACATTCCATTTCAATGCTAGCCTACTCCTGATTGGTCTATTCATTTCAATGCTACTCCTGATTGATCTAAATCTCATTCTACGAACGCACTCACTTACGCACCGCTTAAAAAATATATAACTTTGGAAAGCATTATGTTTCCTAGAGCATTGAGTGTATCATATTACCTATTCAGCTCTCTCTCTATTATATTATGAATATAACCCTCTGCTTTCCTACTGTAAGAGCAAATGCTTTCCTCAGTTCATTATCCTTTTAAGCAAAGGCTTAATGTGACTTGAAAAAAAAAATTCTGCCAAAATAAAAAAAGCAACCTCTGCACGTCCAACACCTAGAAAGGATAGTGGCTGCATTTTGGAAGGGACTTGCTTAGAAATATCAGAGTTTAATATTAAAAACTGATTATGCTTCAGGTCAAAATAAGCCATCTTTCTGTTAAAGGTAAATATTGTGTTCGTAATATCCCACACATTATTAACGTTTATTCCAGTACAGTAGAAAAAGCTTTCATTCTAACATAAACCATACTGTAGGTTGTACCTCTCATACTACAGTACATATCCCTTTACCTCTCCGACTTCTTTTTAGCCTTCGACGAGTATCTCCGTTATACAAATATTTGCAATGCTCTCCTAGGTGACTGGACAGCCAGTTATTAACTGCTTCTCATGGGACCGTCATGAGCAGCAGAATGCCCCAGCCTTGTAAGGCTGGGGCAATCAGCCAAGTCTCGCACCTGTGGAAAGGAGAACCGGGGGGGCCAGAATGAGCCCGTGGGGATTAGATAGCCGGGGCCTGGCCGGGCCGGGGGGATCCATTAGGAGGTGAGATGGTTTAAAATAATAGCCCTAATGGAAGCCTTATCTGACATGGCTCACTGTAGCTCTACGAGGGAGAACCAGATCAGAGCTCCTCACCATGGAGACTGTCAAGGCTGTTAACCCCTTGGGTCCCTACTCAGCAGAGCGAGAGCGAGCTAGTGGATCTCACTGTGATCTTTCACGGTGTTTTGCGGATCTTATACTTGTGATGTTAAAATGACAACAGTTTGTGTTTACGTGTATTCACTTATAGTATATAGATGTGCAAGTGTGGCTGAAACCAATCAACCGTACAAACCAATAATGGAGCACAGAACGTTAGTGCTGCAGGACCTGGTTTACAAACGTAACCAGATACAAGTGAAGTATAACTGTAGGAATCAAAGTGAGAGTTTGTGTTAGTTCATAGTCCATCTAACTGCTACACCCATTGTATCTTTTGTACTACACCTTCGAATAAGATTAGCCACGGCTTGTTTTCGATCCCCTTTTCATGTCTGCCTCCCTTTCTCCCTGTTCAATATGTGGGATTCCATCTAGTCTGTGAATCCAATAAGTGGTAGAGGGAGAGTGGGGGGAGGGGAGGGATAATCAGTCCTCTGAATGGGCCCTTTTTCTGACTCAAGACCAAACGAGAAATCCTGCCCTTAATTGTTGAGGGGACGGAGGGTTCCAAAGCGCCTGCATTGGAAAGCAGCTTTAATTAGACAGGGTTTGAGGCTAGCTGTCTCTGAGGAGGTCCAATCCCCAGCTAGAAGTGGGGCCTTGCAGGCACACACCAGTAGCCACACGCACGCACACACGCACGCACACACGTACACACAAACATGCACAGCACAGCACTGTATATCTTTTTGACTGTACAGCACATGTGCAGAGCCAACCTTAAGGCTTATACTGAAGACTTAAGGGACGTATGTTTGCAATCTCAAGTAATTTTTTATCGACACGTGGAAAGGGAGAGGCTCTTACAAGTTTATTCTATGCGATAATCCCCCTTTTAGCAACCAAAGCAGTGATTAGGAGGAGGGTCCCTGCTGCTTTCAACGGTAATTGTGTGGTAATCAATCATCAATCACCGTGGCGCTGTTCTAATCCAGAGAACACCCCCCCTTCTCCTGCTATTTTTGGGGATGGCTCTTTTTGTGCTCATTGTAAAACAAGGGAAGACCTATAGATGAGAATGGTGCATTGCATTGTGATTTTGTTCTTCTGCATAAACACTACATATTTTTACTTTCTACTCCTATAGAGTGAAGTATATGTGCTTGTAGTCATTGACCACTTTCATTAGTTCAGTGGTACCATCATCCTAGACAAGCATTAGAAATACTGTTTATCAGCCAGTGCCCAGCCATAGTATGCTGTTCGAGTGGATAGTACAGCATACCATACCCCGGCCTAGGTCATTCCATGAGGTAAGAGTGCTTTTGCCCCTGTCACATAACAGCTCAAAGACAGCTGCAATGCCCCCCCAATGTGGCCCAGTTGCGCTGCTCCATGGAATCCCAGGATCAGGGAAGCTCCTCTGTCCACCATATGGTTTCCCATCACGTGCCAACAACGGAGGAGGAGCCCGTTGCAGCTTCAGCATCCTCTGTGCGTGTTCCAGAACACGCAAAAACAAGCCTTTGCCGGGAGAATATCACAGCGCTCGACGTACATGAACATGGGTTTGGAATTCAGAAATCAATATTGTGCCGGCGAAATAAGATTACATAGAATTTTGAATGAGGATGTAGTGAATTTGTGTGAGGAAATAGAAGCGGCCTGACATCAAGGCAATGAGGCCATGCTGTATCTCTGATTATAGACATTACACGGGAAGATGGACAAGAAAAGAAGGGACAGGATTGACTGGGCCCCTCAGGAAGTGACCTCAAGTGTCAACCAGAGCTAATACAGAGTGCAGGACAAATGCATGTCTTCTTCTGTGCCGGTCTGATTAGATTAATAAATCAATCTCAGTTGGCCCTCCTCAGGTCTTGCCCAAGATATTTAGCAATATGGCTTTTAAAAGTGTTCCTTGTCTGTGTCTAAAGTGGCCATTGCCTCTCCCCACTCCAGATTTGTCAATGATGGAGATGGGAGATTATCTGATATGGAGGACGGAAAAAAACACAACAAACAATCGGCAAACATTAAACAGAAATATCATGTAACTCACTTTCCTTAACCCTACGGTCGAGCCGACCTTCTACTCCATAGTTTGTCTGAGGACAACGTATTCCCGTCTCGAGAATCACCTGCAGGAAAGCAAGCTAATCTGCATTTCTGCCTTACATTTCGCTCGCCTCTCAGTGTCAGCCGGGAAATGAGCGCAACCGCTTAATTACTTTCTATATCGCTGTTAAGTTTGTGACAAAACCTATGGACAAAACACATATGATGAGAATGATGAAAGACGTGATGTGATTGTGTGGGGTGTGATTGTTGACGCCACTGGAATAATGGTACAAATTAGGGTTTCCATACAGTGGCTTATTTGTTATCTTGCCAATGGCCATGCTGTACCATTAATAGCATCTTTAGTATTATTATGCTGACTGTATCATTTCCTTACGCTCATTTACTCTGCTGAAGCAAATCAATGTGGAATTGAAAACTATTATTCAAACGGAATTGGCAACCATGTAGAAATAATTTGGATTGTAAAGAAAACACAGAAATTTATTTACCTGTTATATGAGGCTGTTATATTTATTAAAGTAAAACTAAACATTTAAAGCAGAATCATTTAACAGTAATAAAACACAATCTCAGGAAATAGATGGCCCCTGTATTAACTAACCATTTTCAGGAGTTAACTAAGTGCTTTTTCAATGTTTACAAGGACAACATCTCCAGGAAGGCTTTAGTTTAGTGTGTGTGTGTGTGTGTGTGTATGTGTGTGTGCGCGCGCGTGTGTGTGTGTTTTTGGGAGATGTGTTTGGCTGAGCGGCCAATTTACACTAATAGCCTTTTCAAATATGAGAGGGGCACCTTTTTCCTAACGAGTATAGCCAAAGACACGGAGAATGACCTGTGTCCTCCCGCTCTCATTATTAAAACCGCTCCCGCAACGCTGTTGCTGGTGTGTTCCTTACTTGACAATGATGAAGGCCCCATGACTGATGAGGAAATCTCCTCTCATCCTCCTCGAGAGTATTGTGGAAGAGAGAATCACAGACAGCCACCGAGAGCACTTTATGGAGCGCCCTAACGGAAGCTCAAGCACACCACTAAGCTGTTAGGCAATCATTCACTTGGTAATAGGCATGTTAGCCATTACTAAGGTGAAATATTCTGTGTTAGACAAGGGTAGGGAGTTGTAATGAAAATAGTGGGATTCTTCTGCCTTGGAACATAATGTTTCAAAGGCCTATTGATCCCTGGGGCATCAGACAATGAAGCCAAAAAATATTATCCAATCAATTTTAAGAAAAAACAAAACAAAACAAAAAAACACTGTATGAAACAGCAAATGTCATCACTGGAAAGATTGGACCATACAGACAATAGATGCTCATTAAAAAGGAATAGACACACTTGGACATTAAAAGTGCTAGTATGCAATGCCGCCTGTAAAATCACTACGTCTAACACACATGCAGCTATCCAAGGATTACAAATAAAGATCCGTTCATCACAGTATAGGTTCAGTTACGACCAGATGAGATTTATTTAAATCCAACGATTTAAAAACCTCTGAAGAGATGTTCTTAATTCATTAAATAACTAAGAATTCTATTTACAGTTCAATAATTACGTTACCATTGAAGTTGAGTTGTTTAATTCCCTGAGGTGGAAGGAAAATTGATCCTAGAGCAGCACTGGTGTATTACATTTTTGTCTCAAGCTGGAAATAGGAATGGGAATGCTCTAAGTGCAATGGCATAAACGTTAATGACTTATTTATTGATTAAGCGATGGCTGTGTGTTTGTGCAGAAGGAAAGTTGGTAAGATAGAGAGCAGGAGAGAGATGGTGAGAGAGAGGTCAAAGGATATTGTCAGAGAGAGAGAGAGAGGAAGAAAGAGAGGGAGATAGAGAGGGGGGGAGAGAGAGAGAGAGAGAGAGAGAGAGAGAGAGAGAGAGAGGAGATGAAAGGACAAAGGCACAAAGAAAGGACGAGACAACAGTGGTGGAAGAGAGATTGGGCGCCTGTGTATTTGACAAGAGAAATCTCATCAAATAGAGATCCATAGTTGGTACTGAGTTGCTTTATAGGCTTAACCTGTTACTCCGCTCAGATGAACAATATCCTCTGTTGTGAGGAAGAAGTGTAATCAGCGACTCAAATAGAGCAGGTGCACCCAAGTCTTTGAGGAACGCTAAAAAGTAAAGAAACCTAAAAGTAAAAGTAAGAAACCTCCCACGTTACACGTGGGAGGTTTCTTACTTTTACCAACCCAATGTTTTAAAAGTAGGTATAGCACATGTTCGATAGTACAACTACAACTGCACATATTTGACAAATATATAATTTGAATCATCTGCTTAAATTTGTCAAGCTATTTATGTTTAACATGCTTCTTTTTATACCTAACATTGTATCTTGTATATGCATCTCACAATTAATGCTTACTTTACATTTTTTAATTTACATGCTTGCATTGCTTTACATATACCAATCAAAACATGGTTAGGCCTGCATGTGGTGTAACCTCCAACACTATACAAAGACATTTCCTATGTAGCTATTCTATAGATAGGCATGCACCCAATTCCATTAAATGTAGAGATTCAGCTTCAAATAATAATATAACGTACTGTATAACAATTGATGCTGCGATGTCACACACTGGCCAACTACTATTAAAGGAAAACCCTGTCAAACTAGTAGAGCGTTCTTCCCTCCCCCTCAAAATTGTATGTCTTTGTAGTACCAGGCAATAGTGAGCGCATCATTGCGTACGAAACGGGGAAGTGCGCAGGAGCTGTGTCGGGTAATCAGTGGGAAAGACGGAGAGAGGGAGTCCAGAGAGCATCTGTCGGATCTTTACTGAACATGAGAAAATCCTCGAAATTTATCAGGAAGATAGAAAAACAACAATAAATGATTTCCATCGCTCGCCAAAATGAAGATAGGACCTTGATTTTCTGCCCATCTCTATTTTACCATACGCTTAAATGCATCCTATAGATCTCAAGGGAAGGTTTTGGGAACCGAATTCTCTCCAACATTCAAAGAACTGTCGAGAGTGCACAGAGACTCATTTGATCGAGGAAACCATTTTCAACAATTAATTGCGCACACAGGTCTTTATGGGACACTTATGTTCAACTCAAACAAAGACTTACTGAATGGACAGTTTTGATCAAATCGCCATAGTTCCAACTTGCACGGGCAATAGTGAACAACACACCAAATAAAACTGTGAAACCTGGAGCTGCGACTGACGCGTTTGGATCCTGTGCCATATGCCTTTTATTCATATGGCTTTTCTCCTCGGGGTTTGTACATTTCTGGTAGACTATTGATATTTAATGGATGAGTGTAGCAACACAATTGCATGGAGAGAGGACGATGCACTACTAGTTGGGTAAAGAAAGCACACTTTTCCCGCTCTGTTCCCAATTAGAAGATATTGCGCACGAGTATAAGGACAACTGCCGCAACTACAACCGCGTCTTGCGCAGACTTCTCATTAAATCATCATTCTTTTTCGCTGCTGCCATCGTAGTATGTCTGCACTCCGAAAGAAATTTGGGGACGATTATCAGGTAGTGACCACCTCATCTAGCGGGTCTGGATACAACCAGCCACCTCCAGAGAAAAGGAGGAAGAGGCAACGTTTCGTGGACAAGAACGGGCGATGTAACGTCCAACATGGAAACCTGGTTGGTGAAACCAGTAGATACCTCTCAGACTTGTTTACAACTCTAGTGGATTTGAAATGGCGCTGGAATTTATTCATTTTTATCTTAACTTACACGGTGGCGTGGCTTTTCATGGCCTCTATGTGGTGGATGATAGCGTACATCAGAGGAGACCTCAACAGAACCCACGATGACAAGTATACACCATGTGTGGCCAATGTGTATAACTTTCCTTCTGCGTTTTTATTTTTCATAGAGACTGAGGCCACCATAGGATATGGTTATAGATACATCACAGACAAATGTCCCGAAGGGATCATTCTCTTTCTTTTCCAGTCCATCCTGGGATCGATCGTTGATGCCTTTTTGATCGGTTGCATGTTCATTAAGATGTCTCAGCCTAAAAAAAGGGCCGAGACCTTGATGTTCAGTGAACATGCGGCTATTTCTATGCGTGATGGGAAACTAACTCTAATGTTCAGGGTCGGCAACCTGCGTAATAGCCATATGGTCTCCGCACAGATCCGCTGCAAATTGCTGAAAGTAAGTGCCAGTATTTTGGCCAGGATACCCTAATATTAAAAAATATATAACATGTTGTTTATGACAATTGTCATGAAGACATGTATGAGATTTCAACATTTCCACTGTTTTACGCACAGGAACAAATATTTGCATATGCCTATATAGTCTTCAGTAAGTTGATAAGATATAAAGATCATACATGTTCTTACTTTGACCTGTAATTTTGTATATAAACATTTTTAGAATTTTAAGGATGTTTTTGGACTATTATGGACTAGCCTACTGTTGTCCTTTCATCCATCAAGTGGTCTTGGATCATTTCACACTGCTTTGACCTTCCAATTACATAATGTGCATATTTCTGTCAAGTTGTGAAGGGGGGTGGGGGGTGGGGAGAGCAAAAACCCGGCGTGGCTAAATGTATGTTTTGATTGGATTACCACTTATATTTGCTTATTAAATTGTGCTATCCCTTGGTCCAAATCTGCGTCTGAAGTATCTCATTAGCAAGGCCTCACTATTCGATTCTTCTCTGCTGTCTACTCTCTGACGATTGATCGCTTAGATTGCTCACGAAATGCGAATAGCTGTCACAAAGACTCACTTGCATGCTGTTCTCTCCTTTTTATGCCCCCCACCCCCCCCCCCTCCCAACACGCCACCATTCTGTACGCTTCTGTAGTCTCGCCAGACGCCCGAAGGCGAATTTCTTCCGCTGGATCAGTTGGAGTTGGACGTGGGTTTCAGTACCGGGGCAGACCAGCTCTTTCTCGTCTCACCGCTCACTATCTGCCATGTGATTGACACCAAAAGCCCCTTCTACGAACTCTCCCAGAGATCCATGCAAACGGATCAGTTTGAGATTGTAGTGATCCTAGAGGGGATCGTGGAGACCACAGGTGAGTAATCACAAAGCATGTTCTTTTTGAGTCCAACAATCACAATGTTGGCCAGTGTAGGCCTACAGGTTTTTTTTGTATTATTATTATTTTTTTGGTATGTGGTCTCTTTCTAAATATAACTTGAACAATACATTTTAGCACATCTGAGGGGCCTTTTATTGGTGCGACTAAAGTTTGTTTCAAGCATTTTATTGATTTTCAGCCCCATTAAATGGCAAACATGACACTTTATTAAAAATAGGTAGTATGATGATGTGTTTAATCTTGCAGTCATTCAAAATAATATACTTAAAATGCATGTTTTAAGCAATTCCTGGCATTCGAATGTGTAGTTTAACTGAACTTGCAAATAGGCACCCTCCACAAAATCTCTCATAACCTCTCTTAACTTAATTTCTACCATCCATTGGATACTTTTCTGATTTGCTTCATACAATTCCAAATGAAAAATTAGTTAATGCTCTAAATGTGATTTATTATAAGTTCCATTTTCAAATCCAAATAAATGTTTACAAAGTGTGGGTTAATACAGATTGGGGTAAGTTAAAGGGAAACTCCACCCTGGGTCTCCCTTGTATTTGTGTAAAAGTTATAGCCAACATATCACCAGTCCAGAGATGTAGCTCTAAATTACTGCACATGCTCCAGCTTCCTGCTTCACAAAGGACTACAACCGGCGCTCGGCCAACGCCTTCTCTACCTTGTGGGGAAGTACCAGGAATTTCAAATTACCCACCCATTGTAGTTGTTCAAAATTCAGGAAGGGTAGAGGTATGTGTCATTATGACGTATACCTCTACCAAATCCGTTCCTCCCATTGCCGTTATTTCCGTGCAGAGATCACTTTGGCCAGCCACATAGAGACTTAGGGCTCTATTTCCAGAAACCAAACGCAATAGCGAACGCAAGCGTAAGCACGGGCGCTATTGTTTTGTGGGCGTGTCGGCGAGATTTTTGGCAATTTCATGACGGTAATCTTGCCGCAACTGATGGCGGTATCGCTAAAAGGCTGGGTTTAAATGTCCAAGGTGTGTCTCTATGGTAGCCAATCAAATGATTGCTCTCATGCAAAAAATAATAATAATTTAAAAAAAGGCCAGTTGGAACGCATTCGCTCCATGCAATTTCATAATGAGCAACCCAAACGC
>OMPB01111538.1:0-20985 GCA_900312615.1 Stylephorus chordatus | reverse complement strand
ATCTATATATCTTAATAAAAGATAACATTTTAAAATGAATGTATTAGTTAATAACGATATGTTTTGACAAAATTAATATTATTCATATACTGATATTATATCAGTATATTATCAGTAAGCGAAGTACGAACAGGACAGGACAGAGGTGATTGTGCAATCATTATTTGTAGGCTACTTCAATAATAATGCTAAAAATACGAACTCATAAAAACCACACATATAAACACAAAACTGCTTTACTGGCTCAATCTTGTTGTAACCAAGATATCTGACAAAAAATAAAAAATTTCCATGGAATAAATTAGTTACCACATCGTGAAATTCACAGGTATTTTCAAGCTAGTAGCAGTGAGTCCTCAGTTTAATTTCCACATGAATCTAGATTAAAATGAAAAGTCTGTTTAAACCTATTTTTTTTTTAAATAATAATTTAGTTCAGGAGAAAGAACGCATGCATTTATTTAGGTCCATATTTGTTCAGCCTGTAGTAGTGGCTACATTGTGAATTTGTTTACATTTTGTCTGAGTGAATTTGTTTACATTTTGTCTGAATCCAATATGGCGGACATTGACAATTAATTAATCTTGTTTTAACCCTAGTTTAACTAATCCAGGATTAAAATTAAGATGTGCAACGCATCTCGATTAATTATAAACCTAGTATAAACCTGGATTTACTAAACCTGGATTAGCTGTAAACCAGGATTAGTTTGGTGCAACCCAGCCTAAGTTTAGAATGTTGTTTGTTGTTTCTATATTTGTATTTTTTTATCACTACTTTTACTCCAGGTTCAATACTTAAAAATGTGGGCCTGTAAAGCCCTTTGAGACTGTAAAAGTGATAAAGGGCTATATAAATAAATATACTTGAACTTGAACTTAAAATAACCATATAAATCATAAATGATACATTTTTCCAGAGCAGAAAGCATGCAGTGAATATACCATTCATGCGTTTATGGTTCATATTTGTTTTCATTGTGTTCTAAATCAATTTGATTATTTCACATATATATAATTTTATTCATTTATTTATTTATTTTTTGCGAAGGTCCTCTTAAATTAAAACTTTATAATCTTTGGTGTAATTTTCCTTGGGCATTATTAATCACGTAAATTATCACATATTGCTTTAAAAAAAAGATTCAACAGTGTTCAGTGAGGATGTTGCGCTCTTTCTAAACCAGCTTTCATGTCTTTGTATTCATTGTCAATGCTTTGTGCTTTTCAGAGGGCTTTTAGTCACTAGGTGGCATTGACACATAAGTAAGCAGAAGTTATGAGCTAATTGACACAGGGAAGCTGTTATCAACCTTTTGAAATTATACTTTCTATATATATTTTTCTATATATTACCCAAGTTTCCATGAAGTTGTATTTTTAATAATAATACATAAGGTCTCACTTTAATAGGCAAGCCTATTATCCATTCATTTCACTCCTGTCAGTGAGTGTCGGCATGATGCCTTAAAATGCTCCCATTTATGTGCCATTTTGCTCTCTGAGTGTGTCTGTTTCCTGTTCTCTTGACTTTAATGCTGGCTCAGGAAACCTTCAGCATTCTCCTACAGGATCATCTGTTCAGGCTGCTATCGAGCGGCCTCAAGGTATTAACCGTGCTCCCGTAGTTTGTCTTCAGTCAGAGCCTGCCTAACAACCTGGAGTTTTAAGATGTAGTCCATTACCATTCTATGGATGGCTTTGTCCATTTGAAACTCAACACTTCACTTCCTGAAGGATTATCTGTCAAAGTGATCCTTGTCTTTGTCTAATGGATGGAAATACTGGCAAACTGTTTTGGTGGAGACCTGCAATGTCATTGCTGGTGTGGTGCAAGTGTGGCTACCTTAATGTGAATAGGGGAAGGACTGGGACAATGGCCAGTCAAACTGTCAGCTTGAAAACCCCTTAGTAAAGCAATCATCACGACGTCAGCAAACTGGATACTCTGGAAAATATTCCAAATTAGAGCTTTAAACATTACCAAACTTGACTAAGAACCTAGTGACAGACATAATGTCTAGGGTTGGGCCGGTGTAACATTTTTCAAACCGGTTTGAAAAATTAGTCAAACACCGAATTGTACCAGTAATACCGAACCTTACCACCAGAACCCACCACCTGGCGCATCCACGACGCAGCTGTTGACAAGTGGAACATAATGGCGAGTTAAAGTACCAGTGAAACGGAAGTTTGAGATGACGTATTTCCGACTCAAACAGGCTATAGGGGTGGGACATAACGTTTAGAGGAATTTGATTGGAACGTTGACAAGTGGGCGGGTTATAACTTTAGAGTGAGACGGGCAGATTTGATCAACGGATAGCGTTGAAGTTTGATTGACGGGTGGATGTTGTGATATTATTGGTTGACCTTACTGTGATGTAAGCACTCGAGTGGT
Source organism: Stylephorus chordatus (assembly GCA_900312615.1). Taxonomy (NCBI): domain Eukaryota; kingdom Metazoa; phylum Chordata; class Actinopteri; order Stylephoriformes; family Stylephoridae; genus Stylephorus; species Stylephorus chordatus. Next base: position 18,584 of record OMPB01111538.1, on the reverse strand, counting down.
ACTGTTTTCCAGTACCCCACCCAAGTAAAAAAAATCATAGGATTTGATATAAGATTACAACGAAACAAAAATTTTGTAATTTTTTGCCATAGCTTAAAGGGAAACTCCACCGCAAAACAACATTAAACTCATTTCCCAGATGGAGGCATAACTGTTTAAGTCTCCCTATGTGGCTGGCCAAAGTGATCTCTGCACGGAAATAACGGCAACGGGAGGAACGGATTTGGTAGAGGTATACGTCATAATGACCTCTACCCTTCCTCAATTTTGAAGAACTACAATTGGCGGGTATTAGGGCTAATTCATACCTCGATTACGATTAATGAATGATTATTTATTTAAATAATGTAATGTAAATGTTTTTATTTATTTTTTTGTATTTTTATTGTATTAAAATATCTATATTTTATAATTTTTATTATCCATCTATTTTTCTATCTATATCTTTGTAAACATCTGGAATAGAATTGTCATTTGTTTGTTTTTCAATTGTTCAAGACGATCGAACCGACACGAGTTAAATCGTGAGAGCTTCTAAATGTCGGTTTGGATACATTTTCGGTTAATTGCCCAGCCTTACGGGTAATTTGAAATTCCTGGTACTTCCCGACAAGGTAGAGGAGGCGTTGCCTGAGCGCCGGTTTAGAATCAACACAAGTTGCTGACGTAAGCAATAGGCTATGTTTTAATTTGCCAGAACGTCTCATAATGACAAATGTCGGTACAGTCTGTTTGCATAAAATTAAACCGGTATAAGCTCGCACGTACAACCCTTGAAATGACTGCTCTTTATCAGTGTAAATTCCTGTGAAGAGCAAAACAATAAACTGCATGTTATCAGATTCTTGTCTAATGCGGAAATGGGGCAATGATTTTATTTGTTTGCACCATTTGCTTTATCCTTTACTGTTCAAGAGCGCAAACAGCTTGTGTAATATTTATTTGGACAATATTTCTGCATCTGGTTGCACCTTACTTAGATGAGGGGCATGACTGGGAACACAAGTTTTAACAGGAAGAACCTATTGGACTAACTTCTTGTTAACTGTTTTGAGATAAGACTCAATACTCCTCTTGTTACGTGCGTCACTCACTGTACCATGCCTTAAGCATACCTCAGAGATTTATCCATGGCAATTTTATGAACTATGCCCTTTTTTCTTCTTCAAAAATGAGCTCGTTCCCAAAAAAAAAAACTTTTTTAATGACCTTGTGATTTTGTGATAATATGTTTAGTGTCTACTAGCTGTCTCGCTAGTGCAAAGCTTCGTCTTCGGTATGTTTTTGTTTAAAAAAGTATGACGCAACGGCACGGAGATCTTGAGTGCAGTGAATTGGATGAAAAATTCAACGAGATAAGATGTACATGTACTAAGATTACCATTTATAGCTCTTGGGGCTCTGCTTCAAGTTGACCTATTGGACACACTTGAGGCTCTGTTTTAATTTGTTGTACCACATATACTTCCTGTTCACATCCCTCTCACAACATTTTCTGCTGGAGTCCTGAGTGCAATTGTTCTTCATAACATGACTGTTATGAAGTTGTTGTTTTTTTTTGTGCATGGTTGACCGTCCTTTAAGTCATCACATTGATGGTGTTCCTTGGTATATGTGCAATTTCCTATTTTTGTTTAATCTTACCAACTCCCAAGAGTGACTCTCACGTCCTTTTGATGAATACCTAATTTCCTTTTGTATTTGTGCGTTTTCTACCATCAGTACAGTGCTGGTAATGTTTTCCACAAAAAAAAGCTGTGCACTCAGGGATTGGTGTGTAGGGATGTTGCTTCGGTTGAATGACGTTTCTGCTTTATATTTTATTAAAATCAAAAGGGAGGCGCGGTCAGCACATTGACACTCACATTTTGTTCAATTCACTTTTATTGGTGTCCAAAAGCTCATGAAAGTGAATCACTGAGCCGTCCCGTCGCTTTGGGCCTCACATTTACTCTAGCCATTTTGTGTGTGTGTGTCTTAAGTGACACAGAGGCAAACGGCCATGTGAGGAAGGTTCTGTGCAGTTGCAGGGGTTTGTTGACTTACCTTGCTGTGGCTCCACACAGACGTTTTAAGGAAAACTATTAAATCGCAGCTCAATCCTATATAGCTAAATCTGCTGACCGGATCACAGTGTTGGCCCGTCACTTGTTTACTGTGTTTTCAGACAACTGTGGAAGTCTGTGCCACAGGAGCAAAGCGTCTATTTGCATTTAATTGCACTTTTCACATGCAGGCTCACGCAATAAATCATTTGGACTATACACCACACTAATAATGTGAACATGTACTCTTCTCTGCTATTGTATTTGTCTGCTATGCAGAGAAAGTGTACGCAGTATAGGAGTTGTCCACTAATCAGGTCGGTGGTTCGATCCCCGGCTCCTCCTGTCCGCATGTTGTAGTGTCCTTGGGCAAGATGCTGAACCCCAACTTGCTCCTGATGAGCAGGTTGGCACCTTGCATGGCAGCCTTTGCCATCGGTGTGTGAATGTGTGTGTGAATGGGTGACTGTTGGCACGTGTTGTAAAGCGCTTTGAGTGGCCAGTAGACTAGAAAAGCAACATAGAAATGCAGTCCATTTACCATTCATAGGTCATATTCCTGCACAATAAGTAGGTCATCAGTTGTTTACCAGAAGTGCTTGCGAACAAACGGGTGTGTATCAGCTACTAGGCAATGACCTCGTGCCACCTAATGCTGTGACATAAACCTACATTGGGTTGATGCATACCTCACTAACTAAGTGGAAATAAACGTGCCTGCCGTCGGTTTGCAGCGTCAGCAAAAACAAACCTGTAAGTAGTTGTGGACACAGTCTAGAAGAACAATTCCAATGGGACTTGGAGTTTGTTTCTAATATTGCGTGTCAAGAGAAATCTCTTTAGTGCCAAAGCCACATCCCTTTTATGTGCGTTTCATTATGTTCTTGTGGTTTTTAATCAAACATGGAAGATGCTCTGACATATTTCCCGCTACAAACAACTTCGGTGGTTGCACATGAAGTTCACACTTTTTCTTCTAAAACTTGTGAACAAGTCATTAGACACAGCATGTCGTAAATGATGCTCGGGTGCGTTTTCACTTGTGCGTTCCTCGGTGGCTCAACGTGGGATTGTTATCGTTTACCCTTCTAGGACCTGGTGGTGTGCCTCCCAGGGGCCTGCTGGGAGATGGGCCAAATGATCCCAGAGGTGGAACTCTACTGTCTGTCACCGGAGAGGTCATAGAGCCCACGTAAGACTCCTCATTGTTGTCACATGAAAAGCCTGCAGGTCCCCGCTGCCTTCCCCTTAGTTTTATCGAAAGTGCTTTGGAGAAAATGACATAATTGTCAGTGAAGACAAGTGTGATGGTTGAGGACGCTTGTTCAGAAGACCAGAATGTGAAGCATGAAGATATACTTCCATCTTGGGTCACTTTTTAAAATGTATATATATATTTAGCCCCCCCAAAAAATTCATAAATGTATGTTGTTGGACTATGGTATTAATTTATAACGGCAGTGTTGGCGTAGAAAACATTAAAAACCAAAACAAAATTATGCAAAAACAAAGTCTAATAATTAGTGGTTGGGTCAGGGTGCTGCTGTTTTAGGCCCCGTTTACACGACAACGTTTCCTGCATAAAACGGCAGCGTTTTTTTTTGCGGGTTGGCCTTTCGTTTACACGATAACGGCATTTTCGGTGCCTGAAAAGGCAAACTTTTGAAACCGGGTTCCAGAGTGGAACGTTTTGATAACGCCGTTTGTACCGTCTCCGTGTAAACTGGCAAAACGCAATTCTTGTGAAAAGTGTGATGACACGACCCCACTTGGCACATGCGAATAGAAGAACATAGGATAGTGAATAGAAGAAGAACAACAATGGCGGCCTATCGAGCTGTGTTTGTGCTGCAGGCTGCTGAGTTTATTAACGCTACTCCAGCAAAGTATAGATTTGCTGCACTATTACTGTGATCAGCGGAGACGCATTAATTACATGCGCCAAATACTCAATCCACCTCTACGTCTACGTATTATTCTGTGGTATTGAGTTGCAGACTTTGGGACAGAACCACCCCACCCACTGGCCTGGCATGCATACTGCAGTGTTTTCAATCGTTTCTGCGGATCCGTGTGTACGGGGATCATTATCACAACGCTGTCGTGTGAACGTGACAGTTATTGAAAACGCAAAGATTTTTGGAAAAAACATCGTGTAAACGTGGCCTTAGTACCAGCTGCATTCCAAACTTCATCTGCAGATCAACTGCAGTTCAGTCTGGGGGCCATTCAGTGTAGCCCAAGTCATTGCATTCATTCCTGTGGGGTAAGAAAGGGCAAAGATTGTATAAATAAATTAATATTTATTCGTGTGTGTGTGTGTGTGGGGGTGTGTGTGTGTGCGCGCACTTGTGTGCATGTGTGAAAGGATTGATGATATTTGAAGCTTAGACTGGGATTTCATAGGCTTCCCCCAGCTCTGAAGACCACGAGACACACACACACATGCGCGCACACACACCTTGATAGATGGCTTCAGGGGCTTGCGCTGGATCAGAGGGGACCTTATATCTCGGACAGACCACACCACATGACTGCAGAGTCTGCCATCCTGTGCGACCGGTAGACACCCCTGTGCATTACCGCCGCTTAAATAAACACCACATGGTAGAACTCAGCCTAGGAGCAAAATACAAGTCCTTACGGTTAAAATGGCAACTGGAGTGTGGGCACCAAGTTGCGTTCCGTTTTCAGAGTGGGTGATTGTGTTAATCCTGTTTATCTGACACATACAGTATGGGAAATATTGTCGCTAAAGAAACTGTTACCAACCATAATCATGTTGCATCTGTTATCGATGCAGACAGAGGCAGCCCCCTGGCCAGCAACTCTGGTTGTTTTCATTCTGTTCAAGTGACTAAAAGAAATGTTAAAAAGAAAAAGAAATATTATTTTCTTCAAATTTTCAGTTGCAACTATAGTGTTGTTTTGCCTGATGAGGTTAAACTCCTTAGGTGAGGTTAAACTTTCCATTTTTTCTAATTTGCTGGCGTCTCAAATAAAAACAACCAAGACTTTGGTGCCGTAGACTTTCAGAGCCTCCCTGTTACTTTGATATGCAGAATGACAGCATGACTTACAATTAATTTGGCTGTTGTCATATTTCCTGAAACATCCGTGTTAAATAATAGCGAGACAAATCAAGTAAACTAAGCTCTCTAGGCATGTGTGGTGTCTTCCTCACATGCCAGCAAATGAATGCAGCTTACGGCACCAACATTAGATATTTGTGTACAGTATAGGGGAGACATGTGCCTGGTGCATTAATAATTGCCACATTGTGCGCCAGTCACATACTGTATCATGCACGTTCATGCAGTGCTCAAACACAAAGAATGTGGGGCCTAACCTATTATCAACAGTCACGGTGTTCACATTCAACGAATATAACCAATATGGTCATCACACATTCATCTACAGTGCGTTGAAAGCTGGTTAAGGTTAAAGCTGGCTTTAACCTTAAGGTGTGAAAGAACCCCAAGCTACACTGTTTGTATGTTAGCTTTATTCCCCTCCTTTTATGTTTGTTTTCTTCAAAGAGGAAGATACATCAAAGCTGGCTTGGCACATTATGAAATTCCATATGCCCAAGGCTTTTAATCAGTGGAAAAAGGACTTATCTATATATTTAAACCCTCCCAGCAACTCCTAGGCAAGTATGGTAAGAGGGAATCAACGGCACTGCAACAAAAACATAAGTGTGCGTGCGTTTGTGTAGCTTGTGTGCATGGGTTCTGTTCATCTTGTATTTTAGCTCTAATAAAGCTACACTCTGTAGTTAGTGCTTAGACACTGCATCAGTACTTTTGTTTTGTTGGTTGTGGTCATGTGACATAATAAGAACGAGAGCCTCACTCTGTTCTTTTCCAGCGCTAGGCTGTGTGTGGTGTTGTTGTCTGCATGACCGTGTGAAAAGTGCGCGTTCCATTGCATACCGCTCACTATAGTATTACAGTGATACTAGAGTGCAGTGTCTTCGTTGGCAGTTTTCCACAGGAGGACACTCGTGCTGCTTCGTCCTCTCAGAAGCACCATCTCTGTCACCGTAGCAACACTTGTCTTCCACCCCAGTTTCCCTGAACCCCTGAACCCCCACATCTATGCGGCTTTTAATCTAAATCCCACCTCACAGCAGTCTCTGGCTCCTTCACACTAAATGCCTACATCGCCCAAGCGTCACCACTTCTGTATTCAATTGTTGATACCCCCCACCCCCCACACGCACACACACAAAGACATCTCTACTCGCTTTCTTTCACACTTTTCTTGCTGCCCTTCAACCAAAACAAGAGAAAGGTGTGGCGTTAGCGAGGGTAGAGATGGACTCCTGACTTCTGCCAATGAGATGCCCTACCCTGCCTCGCTTTCTTCCCCTTTGCTTCTCTTCTCTTTCTCTCCTTTCTTGTGTGCCTCCCATATTATGTCCCCTGCTATGCTCCCAGGGGTGGCTGTGACTCAGGCCCGCGCTGGGAAGTGCAGAGAGGGTGCCTTTCATGACTTCATCACTGGCCCAGTAGTCTGCTCTGTGAAGCGATACAAGGCGAAATCCGATGATTCTAACGCCTGCACTCTGTTAACGTTGGAACTTGGAACACATCACATCACGCCCACCGTCAAAACATTATGAAGCTGCGTGTTTGTCCTTCCACTTCTGGTAAAGCCATACAAAACGTATATGATAAGCCCGGGTTAAGTAATCAATCCTTCATTTGGTGTTAAACAGATCTGGGTATTATTTAAGAATGTTTGCAGCTTTGCCCCCCGTCACTTATGCATTGATGCATTCCATATAGTGTTGGCTGCTTAATGCTGCCTAGAAAACGTGATTCTGCGGTCTACACTAAAATACAATGTTGCTCCACTGGCATGTTGTTAGACTCTTGTTCTGCTGGCATCCCATTTAAGTGACGAATGCACACTGTCTCATTACTCTTTTCCTTCCAGTTCAGTGACTGCCTCACGAGCCATGGTAGGATGAGTAAGTCAGTGACACAGGGCATCTGTCGATTGAAATCTCGACAGATGCCCTGTGTTTTAATGAGTTCTAACGAGTTCTGTGCAGGGACATTGATTTCATCTAAACATTGTGTCACACGTGTGAATGTTAGCCTCTATTGATGGAAAAAAGTTTGAAAGGCTGCTTCAGGTGTCAGGTTTTGTCTGCCTCCCATCGGGGAGTGAAGATGTGCATTTCATTGAGGCTGCAAGTCTCTATTTGCAAAAAAGTACAATCCCCTACCATGTCAGGCTAAAGGCGAGGAAAAAGCTACAGAAAAGAGGGCAGATAAGAATGAATGCTCCAGAGTTCTCCTGACACTTCTTGTCAGGTGAGCAGAACGGGGGGAGCGCCTCCGTTCACTTGGAACCTTCCCAGGTGCAACTCTGCATTGTGCCTAAACTCAGCAAAGTGCATCCACGTGCAATCCATTACTGTCACCTGCTGACATCATAGGAGGTGCATGTTTGAAGTCAGTTGTAGGTTAAGAGGTGTATTATCTTTGGTGTCATGCACATGATGTCAAGGAAGGAAGAAAAAAGGATATCTGAGGATAGGCATACAATTATTATAAATTTTATTTATTTATTATTATTTATTATTTTATTTGCCGTTATTTGCACATTCTCCAAGAGAGTCCACCACCTGAGGAGAAGGAAAGGAGAACTGTGGGTTGGGACAATAATGAAATTTTGTGTCACGATAATTGTATGGAGAATTATCACGATAAGCGTTTTTGTAAGCAAAATACTCCTTAAAAAAAAAAAGAGACGTTTGAAATGTAAACAACTGTATTTTGAAAAATATCATTAAAGCATATTTTCAGGTTAGACTGACATCTATTTTTGTTCTTTGGATTCAAATCAACATTCATTTTTAACAGCTTAACTATCATATTAACATACTGTAGACACAAACACATTTATGTTAACTATTTACAGTAGTTAACTACAGTAGTTAACAGTTAACTACAGTAGTCTTTGCATCTCCAGTATTTCAAACGTGCGTTTGTTTTTTGATGCATTGTCGTGTTTTTTCGACAACTACGTTTGCTCGCGGTAAACGCGGTTGATTCCGGGTGAAGGGGTCAAATAATGAACTATCCAATAAAATTCATAAATTATTTGTACACAAGTTATTAAGTAAATTGTGACCATCACGATAATATTGATAAATACAAAAATGTAAAATTAAATTATTGTGTTTATCGTCATCACATTATAGACAATAATCTGTTTTTATCTATAATCGTCCCAACCCTACTGTTGGGGGCTCGCAAAGGACTCATCAGCAGCAGCTCTTAACAACTCTAGAGAAGTGCAGGCTCAAAGGGTTGCTCCTTGTAGGTGTTGAAAGAAACTTGCGAGACATCAGAGCGAAAGGCTGCAAAAAGCACTTTAATTGATATGAACACCTCTTTATTTACATATTTGACAGTTGTAATTTGCAGGTAATTTGCAAACCAAGTGGAAAAACTGAAGTGAATAAATAACTTGTAAACTTGAACGTGGACAGCATGTTACAATTTTCATATCTGAATGACTTGTTTTTTTTAAAACACATTTCTTTTTATAAGGAAGAGAATTCAAGAAACATGATATAAATATTGTGATCAATCTCAGTCGCTTCTTGGCTCTTTCTCGTGTCACGCTGACATTAAAGAGGGGTGTCGTAGTCCTCAAGCCACAGGATGGTACATAGAATGACCATCTGCTCCTTACTGGCCCTTTCTGCATGTGTAATCCACAGGAGACCTGGCATCAGAAGATGAGTACCTGGAGATTAACGCCATCTCCAGACAGAGAGCAGGGACCTACGAATGCTCGGCTGTCAATGAGATCGATGCGGACGTGCAGACGGTAGACATCACTGTCAATTGTGAGTTCCAGGCCTGGAATACCAAAACATTATACTGCAACACATTATGCATGGAATGCCACACAGCTTTCTGAACTTTTCGTAACCCAGAGAATAATTTTACATAATTTGTCATTATTTGCTCTTGTTTAGTTATTAATTCAAGATGATTGCTTCAGGAATTTAATGATATTTCAATATTTCAACTTGGTTGTTAGTTTATACAGTATAAACACCTTGCTAACAAAGACCTCTTAACGTGTTAGAATGTTGGTGCTTTAACTGGAATGTCTGCTCAGGCCTAATTGTCTTGAATTTGTGCAAACCAGCTAAAATATTAATATTATTAAGCTAAACAATATCTAAAGTAAGTCAAGGTGTCATTTATTTATTTTTGCTGTAGGAATGTGAGTGGTCAGATGTATGATCTGACCATTCATCTGTATGATGTTTGAGTGTTTATGATATAAGTCACTCAAACATCTGTATGATGTTTAAGTGTTTACGATATAAGTCATTCAAACATCTGTATAATGTGTGAGTGATTGGATTATTGTACAGTATGAGTGCCTAGAATGTTTTTAAGTTCTTTCTGGACTTATTATTCTTTATGCATTTGTTCCCTCTGTTCTAAGAGCACCTACTGTATTTATTTTTTCGCATACTCCATTACCACAGAGCACCCAGTATATTTTTCTTCCACTCAAACATCCGTACGATGTTTAACTGTTTAAGTCACACATTTTCCTCATTATCACATGAATTCCTAACTGCTTAAAAAAAGGGGGAAATGATATTGAAAGCAGAAGGCATAAACTGGTTCTCTAAAATGTAAACACTGTCTTTAAAGATGCACCTGATGTGTTTGCAGTGGGAAGAACTTAACAGAGCACTAATGATTCACTATGTGGATTACTTATGATGGATGTATATGGTGCAATATGTTTTGTCTGTTCATGGAGGTTACTGGAATGGAAGAAATGTAGAAATGTTAACCCTGACATGATACTGGGGACCTTTTGCCACCTGGAGCTCAGACCTGGGTGCTGTTTTGTGTTGTACTGTATGCTTCTAGATGCTCCGAGTGTGTTGGAGGGCAGAGATATTGGCGTGACTCTGGGCCAAAGAGGGGTGATGGAGTGTGAGGCTAATGCAGTACCTGAGGCTGATTTCCAGTGGTATAAGGATGATAGGAGGTAATGGATTTTACCCATGCATATGGTAAAAGTGCATTTTGGATTTTGTGTGTGTGCGTGTTTGTGTGTTCATTTTAAAGTGGACCTGTCTGTTATAGTCAATTATCTTTACACAAAGGAAAGCCCTGGGGTCTCATTTAGAACTGTTGCGTACGCACAAAACAGGGCCTGAAAGAGGCGTACACCACTTCCTATGGAAAAGTTGAGATCTAACTTGACGGGAGAATGTGTGCATCTGTACAGAAACTCTGATCCATGCGTGCAAACGTTTTGGAAATGGGGCTGGGGCGGATTATTTTTTGCCACATGCCATTTACGGCTTTTGTGCACACGTACGCTGTTTTATAAATGAGACCCCTGGCCTCCAACCTACAAAGTCAATGTCACTCATAATTCAAGGGAACATTACTACATTAAACCTCAAATTATCCTCTTCAAAGTCAGACATGTCTTTCAAACAGGCCATTGCAACTTCCTGTTGTTGATATGTCTAGCACTCTGGTGTTAATTTGACTTCTAAAATTACGCTATAAACACTCCAATTCACCCCGATAGACTGTCGTAATTTTATTATTATTATTATTAGTACTATTTTATTAACTTTGGGTGCACTGTGGAGTGTTTAAATTGAGTTTGGTAGTGTCTGCTAATAGTTACCACGGAGTTGCGCTAGCATTAGCATAAACCTACCTGCCCAAGGGCACGACTGGGTGCACGGAGCTGAAAATTTTCTCAATCAATCAGAATCATCACGGGTAAGTCAAAAATGAAGCTTTATGTCAAAAATTTCCGAATTTCCCTTTAACTACTTAACTACTACTTTTTCATTGAAACATCTTTAAATGTTAAACAGACATCATTTCAAATGTTTCACTGGCATCTCCAAATGAACGACATAAAGTGACTATATGTCTAGTTTTATATATTTATATCTTTTATTCTGTACTGTACATTCTGTTACCAAGTGTTTCTACTTTCCCTGTAATTTCCGCTGTGGCAGCTGAATTCCCCCTAGGGGATCAATAAAGTGCTATCTTAATCTTAATCTTAACGTCTACAGTATCTAGACATTACGTTGTAGATATTTGGTGCTGTAGAATTCCATTGTTTTTCTGAAAACACATTAAAAACAAATGGCAGGCCAAGATGTTTGGCCATTTTATTGTTTTCTCCTGATCACAAGTGTCTATCTAGCAAACAGCCTGCGTTGATGTCGAGAATCACATTCAAACGGGTCACCGTCCTGTTGCTTTGGTTCGCAAATTCCCACCTTATACAACCACCAATACGTTCGCCGTTGTATGTCTTCCTTAAACCTGTGTGTTAACACCAGGGCCATTTTAAACCTGTGTTAAGAGCAGGCCAGTTTTAAACCTGTGTGTTAACAGCAGAGCAGTTTTAAACCTGTGTGTTAACAGCAGGGCAGTTTTAAACCTGTGTGTTAACAGCAGGGCAGTTTTAAACCTGTGTTAACAGCAGAGCAGTTTTAAACCTGTGTGTTAACAGCAGGGCAGTTTTAAACCTGTGTGTTAACAGCAGGGCAGTTTTAAACCTGTGTGTTAACAGCAGGGCAGTTTTAAACCTGTGTGTTAACAGCAGGGCAGTTTTAAACCTGTGTGTTAACAGCAGGGCAGTTTTAAACCTGTGTGTTAACAGCAGGGCAGTTTTAAACCTGTGTGTTAACAGCAGGGCAGTTTTAAACCTGTGAGGGAGGTATTGCCCATGACTCAAGTCAAGTCAAATGTATTTGTAAAGCATTTTAAACTCAGACAGGGCTGACCAAAGTGCTGTACAAGAAAATACAAAGCAAAACACAAACAAGACAAACACAGAGACTAATGGGCCAAAAAAGGCCAGGGAATAAAAGTATGTTTTTAATAAAGATTTAAATGCTGAGATGGAGGGAGCACATCTAATATCTAATGGCAGCTGGTTCCACAGCTGTGGAGCTGCAACTGCAAAGGCTCCGTCACCTTTTTCTTGACTGACTATTGTTTATCTCAGCCTTCCCCTTTGACTAAAAAGTAAAAAATAACCTAAATTATTCATATTACTGTTAGTGATTAATAACAGGTCATTTATTATGCTACTCAGGCTCTTTAATGGCTTTGGTGGCATGGAAATTGAGAATACTGGATCTCTGTCGAGGCTCACGTTTTTCAACGTGTCTGAGGGAGATTATGGGAACTATACCTGCGTCGCTCTCAACAAACTTGGGAGCTCAAACACCAGCTTTCTCTTGTATGGTGAGTACACCACAGATTACATTTATAACAAACACCAGCTTTCTCTTGTATGGTGAGTACACCACAGATTACATTTATAACAAACACCAGCTTTCTCTTGTATGGTGAGTACACCACAGATTACATTTATAACAAACACCAGCTTTCTCTTGTATGGTGAGTACACCACAGATTACATTTATAACAAACACCAGCTTTCTCTTGTATGGTGAGTACACCACAGATTACATTTATAACAAACACCAGCTTTCTCTTGTATGGTGAGTACACCACGGATTACATTTATAACAAACACCAGCTTTCTCTTGTATGGTGAGTACACCACATATTATGTATCATGTATAGCATAACATGGTAGTTATAGAACAATTGCTATGCTATTTTTCAAGGACAATGCATAATTTACTACTTGACTTGTATGGGTAACAGACCACTATTTATAGCTATTTTACTTTCTTTACATATTGTATGTGTGTCTATATATTTTTTGTTTTACCATAACTCTGCAACTCTGCATTTGTACTGTAACAAAACCAATGACTTTAAGTGGCAAAACGTCTTTCAGCAGCATACGTTCATGCTTCTCACAAGTGTTGTCGATGATGTCTTGCTGTTTTGTTTTCGATATGTTGCTCTGTTTCATTTGTTCCTCTGGTGTAGAGATAATTGAACCCACTAGCTCAACACTGTTGCAAGGTTAGTACTGCTTTGCAGATGCATTCGCTTCCACTGTTTTTGCATCTAAAGGTTCTACTGCATGCTAATACACGATAAGCATGGCCATTTTCACAAATTGAAAATAACATTTCAATGTCACTGGAGTTTTACGTCCAGCATTTCCTAGCGGACAGAGCAATTGGGCGCAGACTGAGAAAATTCTGGTTCAGGCTCTCCTGAACCAAGTTCAGGAGAGCCAACCTGCTGGGATGGTTGCTAGGAAACATGGCAGTCATATGTAGGGTATTCATTTACAATTTAACCAACAAATTTAGTATTTTGTACCTGACTTACCGTAAGTTAGGTAAGCTAACCCTTTTTGTTTCTTGTGGATATGGTCTGTTTATGTTCTGCTAATTGTCTTTATCTTTCTTTGCAAACCTAACCACCTGTCACTCTGGCATGACTTCATTTTTCTCATTTATTTGCTCTTTTCTAATGTAAGTATCATTTTAAAGCTTTTTGACCTGTGTAGTAGTTATTTAGTTAGTCATTCAGTATCTTATCCGTAACATCCCATACTAGAAATTTGGCAAAATAAATCAATAACCCATTAGGTCCTTCTGCTATTAGATTTAACAAACGATGTAGCCTACAGTAGACGCACACTGTGTAGCAGGGGTGGGAGGGAGAAAAATAACATGTGCTTTAGGTGGTCTAGGAGATTAATAGTAGTATTATATTAGTATTAGTGTGATTCATATTAGCGTCAGATTTTCAGATACCAATGACCAAAACTATTTTTGACTTATGTTTGAGTAAAGCCCCTTTCGCCAAGTTTCTTAATGGTTGTCAAAGACACAATGACGTATGTCACGAGAGTAAGTTTGCTGAACAGTTTTTGCACCTTCTGCTGTTTTTATCAGACATATTGAATCCATGCGGCAGATCGAATCTTCATGATCTACTGTGATACACAAAACACCACCTCTCAACCCGGTAGCGAGTTATTGTTTAAGATTAGAATGAATAACCCCGAAACCAATAACCCTCGGTGTTACATGAACACATTGCATTCGAAAAAGATTCACAAACCATGTTTCAATATGCCGTTTCCCATCACATTATTTTCCTTTTAGATGAAAATGTGTTTTCGATATTTTTCTCGAGGAAACGAGTAATAATTAAACGTACACAATCTGCCAGAAATAGGCATATGTTGTGTCTTGTTTGTCGTAGTATAATTTAGCTTGTATATAATAAGAGTATAACAACATTTTGAGGGGTGCTAAAGAAGTGGTCAGCAAAGTGAAAAACTCACGTTACTTCAGACGACTTTTCCTACGATCTCAGTAGAGGTAAAAGAAAAGCAATGGCAGATGAAAACGTACCCAACAGTGTTTTGTCTCCCCCACTTTTATTCTTTCTTGCCAGGACCGAGAGCAGTTCAGGACGGGAGCGGAGGTGCACAGGGGATGCTCTCAAACGCCTGTTTCCTCCTTCTAGCCTTCCTGCCATTACTGCTCCCAATCTGAAGAGGAACAGCTAGAAACGGAGCCTTGTTTGTGCGTATGCGTGTGTGTGTGCGTGTGTGTGTGTGTTTTCCCCTCTCAACTGGAACAACAAACTGATGCACAGAGGTGCATAAGGTATCTCAGAGTACATAATGTTGCCCCACAAAGAAGAAAAAACAGGTAAATCTACCACCGTTCTTAGGATTTTCTTTTCTTTTCACATTTTCTTTTCTTTCTATGTTTTACCTAAATGAAAAATCTTCTGTCATATCATTACTTTTTCAGAAAGAAAAAACAAAACAAACGTTTTTAAGCGTTGTGATTCTTATTCATTGATGGGATTTCAAAGTCGCCTCGAGGCACCCTAAGATGTTATCGTGTTTCATTGTCCAAAACTGTAATTCTAACAGTTTGATAGAGCAAACGGATCTTTTGAAATGGCTAAATTTGAAGATGTAATTATTTAGGCAACGAGCCCAGTTTAATTCCTTTTTTTTTTTACACAATACAGTTGTTCAAAAAATGGTGTGAAGCATAACTATGTTAACAAGTTACAGATGGTTGGAAGTATATCAAGTGTTGTCTTTTCCAGATGTGTGAAGTCTATATCACACTTAAGTAAGATTTTAAATAAATACATTTTACTCACATACCCTTTACATAATTAATATTTGCATACACACACACATATATATATATAGTACAATCACACACTCCTGGGTTAACTAGTGCTCATGGATGACTAGGTAAAAAAACAATAACCCAAAGACTGAAGCTGTTTTTAACCACACAGTATGTTATTAGTATGCCTATTTTGTAATCCTAACATGACAAATTACAAGACGTGAAAAGTCATGCAATTTCCTTTCTATCTCTCAGTGATGTAATTAGAACAGATTGTGGTTTTAATTTTGTCTTTGTGAGGGCAGGGGTTAATTCCTTTTTACTAATTATAATTTGACTGTCAGATGTTGATGAAATTGCAGCCTTCAGCCAATCAATGGCAGCAACCTTGATATGTTTTGGAGATCAAATATAACAATGAGATATAATGTATTGATTAAATGGTGGAAAAAAAACCTATCACCTTGGATCACATTATCAACAATGTAAATAATCAAGCAAAGTCAATGAGAACACACAAAACATTAGTACACAAAACATTAGAAGGGACCTTCTCCCTTCTCCCCACTGGAATTGGAAGATGCACACTGTATACATAGTCAGGTCAGGTTTATTTGTGCAGCCCTATATCACAATTAAAGTCCAAAAGTTCATATCTAATCAGTTTTAAAGGCATCTCCTTAACCCTAAGCTCACAACGGGGCTTATAAAACCTCCCAAGCACACAGTGGGGAGAGATTGACAGCTGACAAGGGATCGCCTCCAGGTTCTGATTGGGCTGACACTACATGAGCAGACACATCGTGGATAATAGACATACTCCTTTCCTTACATTGCTGTCAAGCGTAGAGACTTGCATTAGTGGCCACAAACATTCCTCAGCATTGTGTTCAAATTGAAACTGGCTTTGAATCTATTTTGCTGCATTTTATATTAACCAGCGAGCGCTACGTTATGTAATAAGACTTACGTAATGCAGGAAATGTAGTCTGTCAGAAAATGATCATTTATTTATCATTAGTGGTTGTTGGTTTTGTCGTCCTGACACTCTCGTTTCAATTTAGCACTCTTGGATGTCATCATTTGTGCTTCATGATTAGAAAATAGGTCTTTGGCATGCAACAGATATGCCTTTTATTGAAACTAATTAGGCTAATGGTATAAGTATCTGGTAATTATATATTCTACCCCTGTGCATAATAAAAAAAAATGAGGCAATGTATGTCAACACATTCCGTTATTTATTCCTGGCACTGTGATGCCTCAATATGACACAATGCGTTTTTGTTTCCATATGACCACCATTTTGATCATACTAATATGCATGCAATACAAAATGCTTATGATCTGGACTTTTGAAGCCCTTTGGGACAGTAATGATGAGCCATACAATTAAGATTGTCTTGATTTGACTTAAATATTTAAATTCTTAAATAAATTCAATTAACATCCAAAAACATTTTCATTTATGGCATTTAGCAGACGCTTTTGTCCAAAGCTACTTTGGACATTTTAATCATAAAATGTGACATATTTTACAATGAATGCAAATTTCCAGTATCATGAATTCACTCATTCACACCCTCCCAGAGTTGTAGACATTTTTGTTTTTTAAAGCGTAGCTCTATATTTTCCCCAGCATAGACTTGGGATCTTGGTACTGTGATGTAAACAAAGCTGTGTTTTATCACAGATGCTTACATATAGATTAAAAACTTCAAAGTCATATGTGGTGACTTGTGCTATAATTCCTGTTGTAACAGACACACCTATTAAGTTGTTGAGTGCACTTTTATCCTGTTTTTCTTTAATTTTTATTTTTTTAAGACTTTGACATGTACGTGTGGTGTAGCTTTTACTATCTTTTCTTTCCAAAACCATAGCAACTAAGAGAAGGAAACACCAATTGTAGGTAGTGGTAGACTCAAACAAAGTGTGTAAGATGTACATGGGAAGCCCAGACATATTTGGAGTTCAGAAGAATACTCCATGTGTCACCTGGGGAGGAAAAGGAGTATCTCTTTAATCGTGTGATGCCATCTGGGATTGTACTTGTTTCTGGGGTGTGTAAGAAGTTTCACTTCTGGTAATACAAGGAGATAATGATGCTCATTTATTATATCTCTACTGTAATTGTTAAATACTGAACATTATTTGTATTCACCTTTTCCTGTTCTCTGCAATGTTTATCATGTTTATGCAGAAATAAGATACTGAATAAAAATATGATAAAATTAAAAAAAAAAAAACATGTAAAATAGGTCTCTTTCAAAGGAATGAATGCCTAATTTTAAATGGGTTCAACATTTCACAGTTGTACTGTACAGTATGGTACAACAGTACTGTTGTTGCATTTACTTTCCATGTATTTTTTTTTAATTATTAGGCAAGTACTAAATAATCCCTAAGATCAAAGCAGTGTTGTTGTTTTTCTTCTCAAAGTCAGATAAAAAAATGAGAATCTTGAATGTGTATTAATATTTATTTTATTATATTTTGGCTGCAGAACTCTTATATTATGATGTATTATTTAATTTAAAAGGACCATTTGCAGTGCTTGGATAACATCGTTGCGACTGTAGGTTCATTATCTGATTAGCAACCAATGTTGGCTGTAAAGTGGGAAGTTTCAATAAATGTTTCACAAGACTCCCTTCTATGTTGTTTTGTGCATCAAAGGCGTACAGTACAAGCCATCGCTGAGACACTTTAGATCTATTGATTTGAGGGGAGGGGGAAAAAACCTTGGCTTTTGTTGTAGCTGCCCTATAGCACTATTGACTTTAAATGTTGTGTGACATTCGTTTGACTTGCATTGGAGTGTGGAGGAGAACTATTTTTAATTTGAACTTGACATGACAAACTTGCGCCACGATTGCCAGAGGATGATCGTAGCAGATGAATGAAGGTGTGCGAAGCAGTCTTCTGTTCAAATGTTATTCTTGAGATATCATAACCTCTGTCCTCTCTGCCCAGCGGCAAAGTTACTAGGGCTTCATTTCTTTCGGAGTGTTCCAAAATGGACTGAGAATTAACATCCCGTTTGACTCCCTACAATGTAAAGAATTGTTCAATCATCTGTGTTTTTCTTTATGAAAAGTGTGTGCTCATATTTAAGACTGACAATAATAAAGTGTTGTATCTTAACATCAAGTGTTTTGTTGAGTGTGGACTATACCATTTTTACACGCATCTCGTTTTTTTTCCCTTGTCATGCATGAATTTAACCATAATCTAAAATCAAATGTCACCAACAGCACCGAACGGAGCACCAAATACAATCAGTGGCAATTAAGACAATTGAGTGTCATAGTATGGACGACGTGATGGGCCTACATGCACTGAATCTAAATTGTCACTTGAAAACAATTGCATCCAATCAGAAAGATGGATTGCTGCTTTGTCTACTTTGAACCACTTTGTCACCAGAGATGGCGCTGTCCCCTGTG
>OMPB01111537.1:0-18942 GCA_900312615.1 Stylephorus chordatus | reverse complement strand
TGTTTTATATAGAAGAGGAGGGGTGTGTTTTTATATAGAAGAGGAGGGGGTGTGTTTTATATAGAAGAGGAGGGGGTGTGTTTTATATAGAAGAGGAGGGGGTGTGTTTTTATATAGAAGAGGAGGGGGGGTGTTTTTATATAGAAGAGGAGGGGGTGTGTTTTTTATAGAAGAGGAGGGGGGGTGTTTTTATATAGAAGAGGAGGGGGTGTGTTTTATATAGAAGAGGAGGGGGGGTGTTTTATATAGAAGAGGAGGGGGTGTGTTTTTATATAGAAGAGGAGGGGGTGTGTTTTATATAGAAGAGGAGGGGGGGTGTTTTTCGGCACTGTAGACGTTCAAAATCTTTATTCTTACCCCCAGATTCTGTTTGCGCCCAAATCTTGCCTACTGCAACTTTAACTGATTTAAATGTAGAAACAGGGTTAGACCATCAGAATTACGTATGACTTGACTTGTGACCTGCTTGACCCGAGCAATGACTAGACTTGACTTATAGCAGGGACTCAGCTTGACTTGATTCTCACCACAGTGACTTGGGCCTTGCTTGAGACTTGAAGGTTAAGACTTGAGACTTGCTTGTGACTTGCACATCTGTGACTCACTCACTCCCACCTCTGCTATTTACAACCTGTTACACTAGGCTTGTTAAATGATGTCCTTACATAAAGGAGAATATACTATAGTCAAGAGTGGATCAATGAGTGCCCTCTAGCTGTATCTGGGATTGTTATGGAATCCGATGGTTTACAACTCGGCCAAATCCAAATAAAACAGTGTTTGTTTTACTGACTGAAGGATCTGAGGAGCTGAGGAGCACCATATCTGAGGAGCATATCAGGATTTTAAGATGTTCCTGTAGAGGAATAATAAAGAATACATTACAGTAGTCCAGTATTTAGGAGCAAAAGCTGTGGTCAAGCCTCCCTATATCTAAATGATCAATCAGAGGTTATATATGTGTTTTAGATGAAAGTAAGAAACTGCTCTATACATTTCTTACATGCGTAATGTAATCGGAAAAAGTGAATCCTCCCGTGCCCTATTAAGTGAAGTTATGACCTGAGATCAGTCCATAACCAAGAGAACTGGTTATATATTTGATATAGCTGTATGTGGGAGGTAGTTATTTGAAAATGTTGACCATTTAATGTCAAGAGATGAGTTATAGTTAAATTGCAAAAGTCTATTTCCATCAATAATGCAGAGCTATCTGAGTGACCTTTCCTTGATGCCTGACCTAACCATTTGTGTAGCACGCAAGCGAGTGTGCAGATCTGGATTCTTGGCAGGTGCACATTGTCCTTTAAGCTGTGAAATTCAACTAGCGCTTTCCTTGTAATCTATCCTAGCGTTGTTGACACTCTATATTACTTGTATTGTCTTATACGTGGGCTATATTGGGATTGCCTAGCAACCTGCCACCCAACTCACAATAAAAATAAAAAAATGCAAAGATTAGTTTGAGCTATATGAATACCAAACTGTCAAGATGCCTTTTTCCCACAACATTAGTAGGAAAATATCGAAACGTTGCACTGAATTTGACATTTAAGTCAACCTATGTTGATGTACAGTAGATTTTCTTTCTAGCTCTATATTAGTCCATATTTCTGGCATGTACAGCAACATGCATAATGTTGAGTAAAATATGCAATAAAATGTAATAGTAAATGTAAATACAATGTAATAGTAATATTTGTAAATAGAAACATGTTGGAAGAATGAACAATGGCTATTGCCTGGGTAACACTTACTTTGCTAAACAACCACGTTCAGATCATTCTTTTAACTCGGAGTCTGTCTCCTTTTTTTTCTTACTTTGAATCAATTTGCTTTGAATTTATTTTTACTTTGACATTTCTCATAATACACTTGTATTTTATCAAAAGTCTTTCACAATAAAAATACATATATTTATGCATATGCAAATTTAGATCTTTAATTATTACATTTCAACCATTTCAACCTGACGAAGAACAGAGCAACAATGTTTACGAAATGACTTGAAGGACGACACCTTGTCCTTCAGTACGTCTCGTTTTCAGCTGCCGTCTCCAAACACCAGTGATACACATTAACAGTTATTAATGATGGGATTCAGCCATGAAGAGAGAGTGTAGGCATCTTTGAAGTTCCCTAATCTCCCGCAAGATAAATGCCATCCATATGGCTCAAAGAGAGATTTAATACCTGTCTTTTAGCTTGGAAGCTCTGCTTGCTCACAACACACATCACGTGCAGGTACCCGTTAGCATGCCGCTGTGCTAGCTGGGCGGAGGCTTGGCGTCCCACTGGGTCAGTGTACTCCTAATTATCATCTCTGTCTTAATTTATATGCTCATTTAGAACCAATGCAATGACCCCAGCTGTTGCTTGCGCGTGGTGTTTAGTCCAATACATATCTCTTGCTTAATAAAGGAGGGAAAAAAGCCATTGAAGTAACACGGACAGCTGGCAAAGCCGAAGGGTCCCATCAGCAACATTGCATTTGCTTTATCCTCCTATTGCTTCGACGTGTTGAGAACGTGTTCCGACATGTTGGATCACAGTGAGGCCCTGTTGTTGGTACTGCAGTCAAATACGAAAAACACACTGATCGATTGAGTTTGGGGTAACGTAACATCCGGTTATAACTCTGCCACTGCAACAGCTGAGTGCTGATGTAAAATGGATGCAATTGTAAGTAAAAGGAACGTTATTTTTGCCAGTTTTGACACGTTCATTGACCTCATCGAACACACATAGACGATGTTGACTCGCGCGTGGCGAGAAAGGGCCCGAGTCTGATTACACTTAACATAGCCTACCCGATGCTTCGATAATGAAGGCAGCGTTCAGGCTATTTTTGGCGTAGCTGCAGACTAATTGGTTACCAGTCATCAGACTAACAGAATAATTCCAAATATCTGCACATCTGTGTGTGTGTGTGTGTTGGGGGGGGAGGGGGCATCAGTGTGTGTGTGTGAATTAAATACTAGCACACTTGCTGGTGATTTCAGACATCAATATTGTATCAACATCAACATATGAAGAGGTTTGAACTGATTTATTGCAACAGAAATGTGTGTAAACATATCAATTGAGGATTTCCACATTGATATAAACTTGAACATAATATTGACAATATTGAAGGAAAAAAAGGTGTTTTTACAAGAAAAATAGACATCTCATTCATGTGTGCAACTCTTAGCATTGTGTGCAAACTTTTGGTATTGAATGCTACATTGGGATGGTATGTGGTTAACTAACGACTGAATATCTCTGTGTTTATACCTTCAAGTGTGCAAAACATGTGCAACAGTGTTATTAACAAAACCTGTGTAGACCATAAGAGACATAGACAGACAAACCAGCACATTCATTTCTTCACAAGATTAAGGGAGGTGAATCAGATTTAAATCAGAGAATAAAAACACAGCATTAACTATTTCCCAGCAGTGTATTTGAATTTAGACATCGGCTATACTTTTTGAGAGGAAAAAAAAAGTGAAGCCTTTGAGTGGATCACAGATTGCTCTTGCAATTCCATTGTCATCCAACGGGTGTGCTATCAGTCAGGTGATGAATGCAACCTAACCTCAGCAAAGACATTGGGCTCTGTTTCACTCAAATATTCCCCAGTCTAGAGAGGCACTTTATTTTTTTGGGAAGATGGTTACCGAGGGAAATTACCATCAAAGTGGAAATGACAATTAAGCAATAAAGAGCAATAATGAGGTTTGATTGGGCTCATACTCTGATTCATGTGAACCACTTGTGGTTTCTTCTCTGGGTATTAAAGACACTTAGTTTCAAGTTGACAGATGCCAAATAACAGATGCCACAATGTTTATACCTCACTGCAATGTGGTCTATAGTACTACTCAGGAGTCCAGATCATTCTAGAAAAAACAACTACTATGTTACTTGTCAAAATAAATATACTGAACTTCCTGAACTGTGAACAGTAGACACCAGGGGAGAAGCAAGCAACACACACACACACACACACACACACACACACACACACACACACACACACACACACACACACACACACACACACACGCCTGTAATGCCATCGGAGTTCAGTACTCCATGACTGTTGGGCTGCGGGAGCAAATGTTTGGTCCACCTTTGCCAGGATTAAGGGTGCTAAAATAAACATACAGGTGATCCAGCTGAGCAAAGTGTGCGGTAAGCTTCAAAAAACACACCTCCGATAAACCGCTGCGCCGTCAGGATAAACAGGTCCCGTATAAGTCATTCAGAGGCACGCTCCAAAGGCAGCGTCAGGGGCACCGCATCGGAAATAGAGCCGTCCACCGGAACACGGGAGGGATTCTGCACGGGGGCCGAACAGCCTCGCTCGGGAAAGCCAGGGATAAAGAGAGTAGGGGCCCCAAATGTCTTTGAAACATCCCTAATCTCCATCTCAGTCCAGCCCTGGCTTAAGAGGACAGAACCGTACTTATTCTTAGCACAGAAGTAAAGGTGGGGGGAAGGGGGATAGTGCGGGGGTTGTGTTGTTATTTCACACCTATTGTTTGGTGCTGACATGAGGGCTGGCTAGCTCTGGTGGATTTAGTGTGCCACTGTATTAAATAGCTTTCTTTCTCCTCCCCCCCAAGTTTAAATGGACATTATAAATGATATTGATTGCCTGGTCATATTGAACTACAAAATGGATTTATGGCAACTATAAAGATAAGAAACAGACAGTTCGAACAATCACACATAAATACACCCACTCAAATGCACCATTTTAAATATGAGAGCGAAAAATGTAGCTTTATTTTAAATAGGATTCATGCAAATTTTTGTAAGACAGGGCTTGGTATCGTTAAAAAAAAAAGACTCCCTTGGTTTCGTAGACATGTGGTAAACTTATTATGTTTTGATTCGTTTTAAATTCCTCGCCTTGCTTCACTAGAGTGTGAAATGCACTTTCCCTTTTATAGTTTTTCAATTTCTATCATTGGAAGCAATTGGAAAAAAATGAGGCGAGCACAAGTATAGGGCAGGGAGAGACGAACACATGGATGTCGGCTGTAATTAAGAAACTGAAGTATTAGAGCAGGCAGCGGTTTCGCCAGCCCTAATTCATCAAACATGTTCTTAATTAAATTGTTTACACAGATGTCCACAAAACTGGCAACTGAAGCAGCCATTCTATTATGACAAGGTTATCACTGGATTCAGACATAATGGAGGTCTTTTGTGGTTTGTCATTCGTTACTACGATACCTTCACCTCCCAAATGAACGTTGCTGAGAAAAGTGGTCGTTGGAGTCTTAACTAATGATCGACACACCAGTGAAGTTGTTTCCATCAGTGAGGGTGAAACATTTTATGATGTAAAAATATGCATTTCATGACGTTTTATTAGCGTTTTTTTATTTATTATACTGCTTAGGCCAAATTTTGGTCAGTGGATTCATAAAAGCCGAGTCATTTTTTTACAACAATGTAATGAATTTAGATTTTCATAGAGAGCATACATTATATGCTGAAAACTTTGAGAAAGGTTAAGCGCGCTATTTATGTCCCATAATAGTCCATTGTTCTGGCATCCTAAATACTGTAGAATCCATAAAAGGTGAACAGAGACATGCATACCGTAACACATTAAAAGAGAGAAAGGGCTCCAAAACAAACCAGAACGAGGCTAGTTAACCACGCTTGGGATATTGGCCTGTGAGTCCCACAGAGGCAGGGCCAGTGGGAGGAATGTAACCATTGTCTCAGTCACTCTCTTTTATTAGACTGGGGCTACGTTTGCCCCTCCTGGTAAATGTCACATGTGTCAGCGCCTACGCTAACCTCCAACCCATTGTGCCCCCTGCGATGTGCCCTCAGCTGCTGCCAGCTACGCCTGGCCCCCGGGCAGCCCACCAAGCCAGACCACTGGTCTGCCTGCCCTGATTCAATGTCTTATCTCTGGGATTAAGGGCTTTCTGTCTCACCCTCTGCTTTGCCTGGTCAATTTGCACCACCCCTTTTCTCCATCCTCTCTCTCTCTCCCCCTCTCTCAAACACACACACACACACACACACACACACACGCACATCAAAACAATAGGGGTATTCTGCCCTCAAAGGGGTATTAGGATTCTTTTTGATGGGGTAAAGTATCTAGGAATAGCTTTTGTCTGTTGTGCAGACAGCAACAACAGTTAAAATTAAAATAACAATCTCAAAGAGGGATGAACCTCATTAAAATTCACTTGACTGTTTTCCCTTCTGAAGACGATTGATAACACGTGTGTTCATTTTTGTTTTGAAGGTGTCAGTGAACATGAAAATGTACAAATGATTTTAGAAAAAAAAAACAGAATTAGCTATTTTGTAAGCTACAGTACCATGGTTCTTGTGCTTTTACAACAACCACCTTTTTAGTGATCCCAAAATGAGCCTAAAAGCTGTTTCGCTGCCTACAGCTCAACAATAATAGCTGTAAAAAAGTTAATGATTTTAATAAAACGTATAAGTCAGCAACCATGTCTTTTGAGCCATTTACACTTTATAATAAAACTCTTTTTTTAAACGATCTTCATTCAGTCGGTTCGTTGCAAGCACGCTCGGGGGAATAGCATCACATTAATTCAGTTGTTTTTTTTTTGTTTTCCTTCAGAATTTGATTAGCACCTGCTCCTGTTGTCTGAGATGCATATTGTGTTGCCTATTAAACGACTATTATTTTGGGTAAAGTTGTGGTTATTAGTTTTTATTTAAAACTAACTTTTATCAGAGAAGACTTTCTCTGGATTCACCCTATAAATGAAAATGGATGGTTAATGGTTCTTACATACTGGTAAATGGATGGTTAATGGTTCTTATATAGGCTACTGGTAAATGGATGGTTAATGGTTGTTATATACTGGTAAATGGATGGTTAATGGTTCTTACATACTGGTAAATGGATGGTTACTGGTACATACTGGTAAGAAGACACCTTTATACACAAACAAATAAGACACAAACTGAGGTGAACTCTGACGCAGTATCTAAAGACAAGGTAAAGCAGAGTAATCATTTTTAGATAATAATAGCAACACGTGTACAAGCACGCACGCATGCACGCACGCACACACACACACACACACACACACACACACACACAGAGAGAGACAGATTGAGCACTGGCACCTCCTATTGAAGAGATTGACTGTGGTCAGTCCAGAGCAATATTTGGCTGCTTTCAACTGAGATGATGAATTGCCGTGCATAACAGGAAAGTAGCCATGACAGATTAAAATGTATAGCACCTCTAGCACCTACCCTACGCAGATGAATGAGATGGAGATGTTGATTCATTTGTCATCATTTAATTAAGATTGTTTGTGTTTTTTTTGATGAGATCATTTTCAATACGCATGTGATAAATAGTATGAACTTCTGTCTTCTTACGTCTTCTTATGTTACTTATATTTCTTCAATGTGCTCAATAACAATTATTATTATTTTTATCACCAACTAGCTGGTAAACAAGACAAGGCAACCTTTATTTGTATTGCACTTCATTTAATTTACATGGAAAATGTATGGGTAACATAAATAAAGGTAAGGCTTGTCTCCATGACAACTGAACACATCCGACACACAGCAGCAAGAATACGATCATTTCATTACTGCAAACCCTTTTATCTAATACATATCTCAAACAATCGGATCTGAATCGTTATGTTCCTTAAAGTGCTAATTCATAACCATTCAAGAGTTAATGAGCCGCGACTATTTCTGTCCCCCGCTCTCGTCTACTGATGCATCGGCCGCTCTCTGATCCCATTGTCCATCAATGGGACATTTTTGGCCTAATGCAGCTGGACCCTTGCTAATGACAGTAAATAGCCCCGCCGGCCTCACGATGGCAGCTGAGAACAATACCTCATAGTGACATCATGCATGAGAAGGGGATCTATTTCAGGTTTCTTCCTTTTATAGTGGGCTACTGGACGGGCTTAACGGACCCCCCGTACCCCCTCCCTGGGCTTACCCGTATAAAAGCTCCAGAAGGCGTCGCACGTCTCTGTGCTTTGGAATCGTTTTCTCATTCCTCCGAAGTGTTCCCTCGTCCCCGGGCAGGTAGACACGACGCGACACACCTCCGAACCACCTTCTGAGCATCATGGCCCCCAAGAAAGCAGAGCCCAAGAAAGTCGAGGCCAAAAAGCCGGAGCCAAAGAAGGACACCGCCCCCGTGGCCAAGCCCATGCCCACCCCCGAGCCTCAGCCCGAGGCGCCGAAGGAGGCCGACTTTGACCCCAAAAACATCACCCTCGAGTACAGCTCCGACCAGATCGACGAGTTCAAGGAGGCTTTCACTCTGTTTGACCGCACACCGACCGGGGAGATGAAAATCACGTACGCCCAGTGTGGGGACGTGATGCGGGCCCTGGGCCAGAACCCCACCAACGCGGACGTGCTGAAGGTGCTCGGCAAGCCGCGGCCGGAGGAGATGAGCAGCAAACTCGTGGACTTTGAGACCTTCCTGCCGATGCTGCAACACATCTCTCGCGCGAAAGATCAAGGCAACTTTGAGGACTTTGTGGAGGGGCTGAGGGTTTTCGACAAGGAGGGCAACGGGACCATCATGGGGGCAGAACTGCGTCACGTGTTGGCCACCCTGGGGGAGAGGATGACGGAAGACGAGGTGGACAGGCTGATGGCCGGGCAGGAAGACGCCAACGGGTGCATCAACTACGCTTCCTTCGTCAAACATATTCTTTCCGGTTGAACTGGGAATCGGAGGACTAAATATAACTGCTGTTTTCTCCCCGTTCTGGATCCTACTCACTCCCTTTAGGAGGTGAGCATTACACCTAGGGTACACGATGGTATTTTGTGTTGTCAAAGGCACCAAATGACTGAAAGAATGTTACACATAAATCACCAAGAGGAAAATGTACCCTAAAAGTCACGTGTATTCAATAAAATGCTGCTGAGGTGTCTGACATCCATATGACATAAATAAACAACATATAAATACGGTGTGCCTCGAAGAATGTTATTTCTAAGGTCTGAGTTCATGGGATAATACCTTTCCATTTTGATATCTGTTATTTTTCACCACTTTTCTTTCTGGTATATAACCAGCAAGGAGGTTCTTGTCTTGTTTGTCCCTCTGTGAGAGAATAAAATACGTTAGTAAATACTTTAAATGGTGCAAATGTTCATGCAGCATTAGACACATCTTGCTATTACTATAACAATCCAATGTGTGTGTGTGTGTGTGTGTGTACACACAATTTAGAGTGCATACTATACACTGTGTTGTTATTTATTACACCTAGAAATTTCTAGTTGAAAATTTCAGTGAGTGCATACACTTCAACTTCAGCCCTGTCATGACGCACGCACGCACGCACGCACGCACGCACGCACGCACACACACACGGCCCTGACCCACATGCCCCCTAAAAGCGTCCTACCATCTTTCATATCCACACTGTTGAGAATGTCAACAACTTGATTGCTGCAAAACGTAGGCTCTGCGGGTTACTTTACAACTGAAGAAGACAGGGCGCTCAAATGCGTGTGTCCATCAAACGTCTAGATACCTGGGGACATTTTAAAGGGAAAGCAACAGCAAGTTCCTCAGACAGACAGAGGCATGACTGATTGACCCTGATTGTCCCTTGCTGGCCACACTCATCTCTGTAAAATAGTAAGTATGGTCAGTTTGGGAGAATTATCCAAAGTGGGAGGCGGTATTCAAGTTTAATTTGGTGGCCCACAGCAACTGCCTTTTTTATGTGCATCTTTTAGGTAAGGGGAATAACTCCACGGTTTTATAATACTAATCTTGTACCATGTATTTACAATATTTCCTTTGAGCACAAAAAAATAAGGGATGGGCCTAAGCTGCCTATTAACCAAAATCAAACATTCAAATTGCTGACTGAAAGGCATTTATTTCTCTTGGATTGGTGCGGAGGGCATGGCTCTGACCCTCCGCAACCCTCTGTGAGGGACTGGTTATGCGGATTCATTTTCAACGTTCAGACCACAGTTACAGACAGATTTTAGCTCGATTTAAACTTAAATCAATGTACTGTATAAGCAATGATGAAATACACCCTGAATAAGCATATAAAAAAAGATGCTTATCTGTCATTCCTTCATCGACTGGCTATAAAGTACTCCCTATCTCTACCTTTAGGGCAGATGCTAGATCTTGACTGGGATCATGACGATGGTCGCCAGGGGGCTGGTTCCACCAGAAAGGTGGTCATTTTGTATGAAAACGGTGCTCACAGAGGGTTCTCTGTTTACGTGGCTGTGACAGCAGCATCTGCAGAATCACTTAATGGCCGTGATTAATCTGTGAGCTTCCACCAAGAATAGACAGGTTGCCGATACAACAGCCACACTCAACACCTTGTTGAAGCTAATAATATCCTCATCATAACCTTCTTTAGCAATACCTGCACAGTGGGAGGTGCAGGTTGGTCTTTTTTTATTCTGAACATAAACCTGATAAGAAAAAACAAAAACCTTTTGTGGAACAGTATGGAGTCCCGGAGGTGACATAGAGGTGTTTATTTTTAATTTTTTTTAATTTTGTGGCCTCAATATAGTAATTCTGTGGCCACAAATTAGTCTTAAAAGGAACCCAGACTATGAAGACTTGTAGGCCTTATTAGATTAACGGCATCAGCTGTATAAATATTAAAAAACACTCTAGATTTTATAGATTCTAGTTTTTATAAAAATTTGAAAACAAATCCTTTCACTCGTAGACCGCCATTGTTGTTTACATGACCTGCCAAGGGACTGCAGATGCAAATTGGCTTGAAGCTATAATCTGGTACGGCACATCAAATGGCGACATTTATGTTAAAAGCTGTACACGGTCCCTTTTAAATAAAAGAAAGAAAGAAGAAATCGCAATGCAGTCTGGGTACTAGTGACTAGTACTAGTCAACTGGTTGCACGGCATGCATATGGTTGCACAGGTCTTGGTCCCATTCTCTGACCCTACAGCGAGATAAACATGTCTTCAGCTCAGACTTTTCAATTTAAACCCGAGCGCAACGTTAGCAAGGAGGACAACATTGAAGGCATTACTCAAAATGTAGACAATCAGAGGTGAGGAGGCGAGAGTGGGGCAAAATCAATAATGTCTGTGCAGCAACTGCTTGTCTATGCCAACCGAGAGGGAGAGTGTTTGTTTGTAAAGTGCTCCGCTTTCAGCTGTCCAAGGTAAGCATACAGTATGGGTCAAACTATCGTTGTATGATAAAAATGTATTCCAATATCAATCATTTCAGAGATTATGCATTATGGGAATATACGTAAAACTCACTAACAAGATGATTACAGGTTTGATTATATGTCCAGATATTCAGCTGAAGCAGTTCACCTGTGCAGTGATGATGTCTACAAGTGAGTGCACACTGTACACTCAAAGTTGTTGTGTGCTGTGATGCACAGAGCTCTTCGAAGCACTCCTGTGCTTTAGTCCTCAGCACTGGAGACCAATATCATTCAAGACATGTAAAGCTGGGTAAGCAGTGAAGAGCATCATAAGCCAGTGAGACGATGCTGAATGAGCCTGGAGAGGATTTTATAAATGAATTTAAACGTTCGAGCAACTGCTTTGATACACCTTGGGCCAAATTTACTAAGATCCCAAATACTGAGTTCTAAATTACGAGTTCTAAATTGCGTGTGCATTCTAAGAAATTGTGTCATTGGTGTACGTTTTGTGGGTGATCAACTAAGAATAATTGCGTGATTAACAACAGGTGCAAACATGGTGGAGGCAGCATGCTTTAAATGAAGGTTTTGCATGTTTCAATGGTTTCCGCCATGGAGTGTCCGGACGACCACAAGCGCAAGACTAAATTCTAATTCTAATTCTATTTTTTTTCTTTCTTCTAATACAGTGCATGACCCACATACATCCCAGGCATTATGGAGATACAGCCTTCAATTGAAGTATAATTCCCTACCCAGTGCTGTGTGGATGTGCTGAAATGATCTAGTATATACACTGTCACACTTCTGCTGTTGTACTGTAGGCTTCTATCATCATTAACCTAGGTTAAAGGGTTCTCCATGAAGGCACAGTGTTAACTCACTTAAGGCCAACCTGTGATGCTGGTCTTATGATATAATTGAAGGTTTCTTATGCCATTATTTCATTGAAAAACTTGTTTTAGTGGTGCAATTAACTTAAATGTAGGATTTTGTTGTAAGATGTACTGTGAAATTATTGTCTTTAAGTAATAACACTCTGAGTAAAATGCAGATGTAAAATGTTCAACTATCCAGTGCCTCTGTGCCACAAGTTGTTTTATTTTATTGTTTTATAAATCAACTCGTGTCATAGGAAAGCAATTAGAGCTGTATTACGCTCTAATAACATAATGTCAGGGGGACACATCATTGTTTTGTCACTGTACACTATGGCAACATAATAATAATATTTGCAGTTCCCAAAATAGGAGGAGGCAGGCAGAAAACATCATTATGAATTGTTATTGTCTTTCATCGTCTATCTGGATGCCTTAAAGTAGTACTGTCAAAAGTCAAAAATGCATTTCTCCATTTTGGATCACATCCTTGGTCATAGTTGGCACCTACTTAACAATTTATGTGATTTAAAATGTTTGTACTCAGTAGTTATTGGTTAATAATAACAACAACACATATTTCAAAGGCCCAAATGAGATTTAAAAGGGTTATACTCAAAAGTTATTGCTTAATAGTAACATATTTCAAAGGATACCAGAATGTTGATGCACATTTCCATGATGTTTAATTGGCTGTAGTGGGACAGTTTCAAGTGTGGACTGAATAGTCCCTAGGAAAAAACTTTTGATTGATAACACAGCCGTCGTTTGGACTTTCAGTCCCTTGTTAATGTATGTGCAACTCAAAAGGTTAACCGAGTCGATGTCCCAGCCCCTAAACCCCTAATCTCCACATTGATTGGTTTTGAGGTAAGAAGAGCCTAGCCCCCCCCACACACACCCACACACACACACACACTGCTGGACATTCTGTGACGAGTGTTGTGAGTGTGCTCAGCGTCTGAAACAGGAAGCAGAGCGCTGATCGAACGCTACTGATTGCAGTGATCTATAGTGCTGGAGTGGCCCATATCATGAGAATCACGACAGATGACGCCAGGGGCCTGGACGGTTAGACTGAACTGTTATGGCTGCCTATGGTCATCCCAGTTCCATCACAGGCCGGAGAAGATTCAGTGCACTAGTGCATTTTGTTATTAATAGAGAAAGAAAAGAGGTGTCGTATCATCTTTACCAGTCTTTTATGTACTAAAGACTTCTTCACCAGGATCAGCTGCACTTATGACATGAAGTGGTGGCACGGAGTCTCTCACAAATGCCAAACGACTCAGCTTACAGAGGGGGTACAACCCCATCAATTTCATACTTTCCCTGTTCATGTTCCCTCCATCGCATTAAATTATATTTATTATTATTTCCCCTTCGTCCAAAGGCCTGAACAAGTTATTGAGCAGCCGTCTAGCTGTGGCTGGGCCTTGATGGGGCAGGTAGGCTCACAAGCTGGGCTTCCTTTTATTTTTCTTATACGTTAAATTAAAGTAATGTAATGCCAGGCCTTGTAGTTTTGTCTGTCGGGCTGGTGGATATTAAGGCTGTGGCTTCTCTGTTTGTGCCTTTGTAGCCTACCTAGTATATGCACATTTGTGTATAACATTACAGTATGTTACTGTTGCTGTATACTTACATGCATTGTAGAAACTATGAATGAGACTGATTGGCTTTGCACAGGTAAAGGCCTCACTGACATCCTGGCCTCACCAACACTGCGGTATTGACTGAGACTTTTTTTTGTGTTTTCTGCAGTATTTTGTTAATCTGCTGCCGTGCACTATTATGTGTTACACTGTAGTGCAATACATTTGAGAACCTGAGGCTGACGTTGCGTGAAATCAGGTATTACAGTATTATCATATACAAAGGAGCTCAGAAGAGTTTTCTAAAATGGTTTTATACAATTACACCCCAAAGTAACAATTTCACCTGACTACAGACACATCATCAAAGATGTGACTTAATACCATCCTGTTTTAACCCTGTTTCAAAGGACAAATTACGTTTTATTTTACTAAACTGACAATTATAGGTCCTACTTTAATTAAAGTAGAAATAACAGTCAATAAAGATGCCTTCAATGTATACGGTCTAAATGAACGCATCAGGCAGGTGTATGTTCATTGAGGCGCTTCTAAAATGGCATTAAATTAAATCTATTACTGATTCTACAAAGCTCAATTGCCTTCATATTTTAACATTGACCTGGCAATAAATGGAAATGAAAGCCATCATTTAAGTAAAATCTCACACTAGAAATTGATTTGAATTAAAACAATAAATGATCCATAGTATTTTGATGGGTGGTAAATCACCTTCATTACCATTGACCTTATAAAATGATGACACTGACAAATGACCCGTCATTTTACTTTATATTTAAAGGTCCCATATTATAATCTTTTTCAACACGTTAATATTGGTCTCTGGGGACCCAAATCATGTCTTTGAGTTTGTTTTTTCTGAAAATACCACTCAGATGAAGCATTTTAGCATGCGTCTATACCCCTCTGTTTCAGTCCTGTTCTCCATGGACTGTTTCTGTGTCTGTAGCTTTAAATGCTAATGAGCTGCTGCACCCCACACCTCACACCATCCCCACACCCCACTCCTGAACTGGTTGTGGCTTTCTGGCCGTGCCTCCTTGATACCATGGTTACGGTGAGTGTTTACCCCCCCATGAAAACAACAGATATATGGCTGGTAACAGAAACGCAGGTTTGATCCAGAATACAAGAGTGTGACATACCAAAAGCATCTTAAGCAGCCATGTTAAAAAATATATAACTTTCATGGTGGTGGTTTAGCTAATGTGCTACTTCATATACACTGTTATCTGATAAGGAATCGATGGAAAAAAATACAAACCTATCAATAATACAAACAATGAATCAGTCGGTTTGTGGTTTGTTTAAAAATGACAAGTTCTTAGTGATTTAGTGACAGTGAATTAGTGACTCGTCAGGGCCAGGGCGATTCTTTCAGACTTTAATTACATTAATGCATGGTGAGATAAATTGAATGTCTCGGGAATTATAAATTAATACACAACAAAGAAACGCAATTGAGGGAACAGGAACAGATGATTGATTTAAACAAATGAAACAAACAAAAACAATGTTTCTTTAATCAGGTGAAACTAAAAAACAGGAAACAAAGACAAATACAATTAAGGCAGAGTAGGCTTACACTAAAATATGAACTTGAAATTGTCCAGAGTGTGCACTCTCAGGGACGGCTACCCTGACGGAAATAGCACACAAACAAGCATTTAGGTAAAATAAAATGAATCAACAACTGAACTTGAATTATCAAAATGTCATAACAGCAAAATAGCTTTAACTTAATAACTTTAACTTTAATTTAACTACTGTACGAACATACATTTGCTCAAGACAGTCCAGAACAGAGAAAAAAATATACACAAGTCCAGATCAGAGAGAAAAATAAAAAATAAAAACAATTACAGCAGAACGCATGACAGAAGGCCCCTCAGTCGTCTTACTCACTGCCTGACCAAATTCCCACCTGCTGGTGAAAGACGGAGCTGTGAAAACCTCCACAATTTAATTCAAAAGTGCAAACCTGCAGAATTGGGTACATGTATGGGCAGTGTGGGAGCGTTCGTTGTTGCCTCCGTTGCCTCTCCTGGTGGCCCCCTTCCCTATCACACATTCTCAACTTTCTACTTTCTTCACTTGGGTATAAGCCATAGAACAACGACCATGAGAAGGAAACTTGTGAGGCTGTCTCTGGCTTCTGATTCCTGTATTGTTGGTTTCTCGTTTACAAAGAGATGGCTTTGAAAATCTCATTTACTGTAATTGTCATATACTCAAAAATACACAATATAACTTGTCTTATTTCTGTTTACCGTTCACTTTGTAAAGTATGTAGGCCTATCTATTTTAAAATACTTCTGCTGCCTATGACCTATATTTCTGAATGTACCATTAGTAGGTTTATAATCAAATTATTTATTTTATTTACATTGATGATGATCGATATATGCCTTTAATAACATGTTCCCTGAGGGTGAGCTCATTTTTTCCAGAAGTGCATTTTGATTACTGCTGATTGTTTTCCATTCCATCTCCAAGGCATTACATTTTCTGGAGTTTAATAAAGAAAAGTATTTCCTTGGTGTGAACCAAATTGGATGTGTCTTTAATAAAATATTGCTCTTTTCCCTCTTGTCTCTCAGTCTAATATCTATCGCGGGCCCAAGCACAACCGGAATCATTTAATTTCCCAATTGGTAGAAATAACTACATTATAAAGTTGTCTTGAGTCTCTCCTTGACAATACTGCTTCCTGAGACATGATAGCAGACTGCAGTTGATCTCAAACTAAATTGCTCTTCTCACCTCACATTCTCACAGTAACACAGGTGAAGCCATTTTACTTGTCTGCCGGTCAAGCATCATAAGTGGGGGGCATATTCTATTCCATTGCACTGATTAAAGGTCCCACGTTATACTTGTGACGAGGCGGTTGTCGGGACCCGCTGGCGACAGCCCCTCCACATTAATATTTTTTTCCAACAAGTTAATAAAGCTCTCTGCGGTCCCCAAAACATGTCTTTGAATTATTTTTTTTTGCTGAAAATATCACTCAGATGAATCATTCCAGCATGCCTCTGTATCTGTTTCAGTCCTATTCTCGACAGGTACGGTCGTATTAGCATCGGCTAGACCACACTTCGTATGGTCTAAGCAACTTAGCTGCTGGGTGCTAATCAAAGCTAGCCTACACAATGTTGCCAAGCAAAGGAATTCCTGCAGTTTGACCATTTGTTTTTCACACGTGTAGAACCCTTGGTTGCAAAATTACAACATCACTCAGCTGTTCTAAAACAACCTGTAAATGTATTTTATTGTGTATTTGTATTTGTATTTTGTGGATTGTGGATATTAGGCCTATGCATTTTTTATTTTATTTTAAAGACTAGTGGGTCCTTCAGTCTGATGTGTTTATATGTGTTTATAGTGTTCATAGGTCCCGTCCTCTGGCTATGAACTAAAAAAACAACAACTAAATAAACAGAACCCTCTGGGCTCTACACCGTAAATGTTATTGTGGATCCTGCAGAAAGTAACGCCAGTAACTTTCTAGAAAACTAAATCTAATATATCCCCTAACAGCTGTTAGCGTTAGCTAGTGCTAAACGGCAAAAGAACACACAGCACAATTATTATTTAAATACTTACACTTACACTTTCACTCGTCTACAGTTTTGTCACGACAGTTAGTATTGATTCCTCTTTCAGTAAACGTTTTGTGGCCAGTTGTTAAGCCAGGTTGTTAAAGCAGTCAGATACAAAGTGGTTAGAACACACGTACAGGTTTTTGCCAACTGTAGCCGGGAGGTTGTCGTCAAAAATCAACCTTAATATCCACTCAGCTCTTCTGTCCTCTGAGGCTGGGGGCCCATGTAATGATTTGTGCTGGTCTGTGCAGCCAACAACAGAGCACCTCCCATGCTTAGCTCTTAGCTTCGACATAATGCTAGCTGCTCCGGTGCTTGCAAGAAAACAATGGTCCACCTTCGCAAAGGTAATTCTCAAGCCGTGGTTGGAGATACTCAGGTGGGGGGCGGGGTTATTCTAATGACTCCCCATGTGATGTCAGAAGGGGAGATATATCTGAACGGCTTGTTTTAACACGTTTTCAGACCAAGGCAGCCCACAAAAAACTGACTGGGCTGTCTTATTTCACATGTTGTGTGTTAGTAGGCCCATCAGAGACGCAAACGTACGTAAGTACTGCAAAAGTGAGTTTTTCATGACAATTTTTCATGACAACGAGTCATGCTTTTGAATTTATTACATCATTTAGCTATAATGTAAACCAAAGCACCAGCCTTGTTGCTCCTAGCAACAAGGCCAAGCATGGCACTCTTTTAGTTTCAGAGGCTGTATGGAAACCAATGTCATTTTAAGAAGGACACATTTCCTGCAGCTTTTCTGAGGGATTTGTTATACGTGACCTTTGAATTTATACTTTTAAAATCACACCTCCTATCAAGATGAGACCTTCTGAGATGTGTTGCACAAGTGCTCTAATGCTGCACCATCCTACCGTCTTGTGTAGTCACAGACAAATGCACCTTAAGCCACTTGCAACCTTTAAAATGGGCCTTTAGCTGGACATAAAACTCTTGGTCTGGCGTGTAATAAGGGGCAGGGTGATTGATCTGGTATCGGTCACCAGACAGAACGCCGCTTCTCTCTCAAGGGGATCCACTTCTGCCAGACACCATTCCATATGCATAATGTGTTCACATTTGACATTCAAATGTGTCTTGGATGATTCCATCGTGAACGGTCAGCTGAAAATACAGCAAATGTCAACTCTTCCAAGACTTATTCAAGAAACACTGAGATGCGATCCCACAAACCATATTAGGAGGTGATCAAGGGATGCATATGAACACAGTGCCAGTGTGGTCAAATGTGGGCCGTCTCTATCCGTCTCTAACCACATTCCGGCATGCACATCCCTCAGATGTTCCTTCACACGCATGCCCACGTTGTCGTGGAAACCCAGCCGCTGAATTCTGCTCCGCTCATTCTGAGTGGTGTGTGTTTGTATTATGAGCCGACATGCCTGGATTTGAGTGAACGTCCCTAAGACAGCACAACAAAGTCAGGAGGTAGCCATATTGAATGCTGTAAGCCGAGATGTATGGCAAAAATGATTTCTGTACTTTTGTATTATTTGAATACTGACATTCTGGCAACCAATCCAATTACAAGATATCACTGGAGATGCATGATGATATGTGAAAGAAGTAGAGTGTTCAGAACCATGGCCACCTTACCAAGAAAACTCCAGAGCTGCTGCTGACAACACCAATCTGCCCCAC